>APFE030589497.1:46700-162755 GCA_000404065.3 Pinus taeda | reverse complement strand
TACAATGGCAGAGAATGTTGGTTAGTTGCTTTCAAGGGTGGAGAAAGTAGAAGAGAGAAATCCATAAGATCAAGGTTCAATGCATGGAAATGGTGGAGAAGAAGCCCCTCCTTCTCCTTCCATGAGTGAAATTTCTTCTTCCTCTCATCACCATCATCATTGAAATTCAAGGCATGCATCTAAGAAACCCTTCTTTAAAATAGATTTCAATTTTGTTCTTCCCATGTTTAATGGTGAAAGTAATGCAAAAAAGATTAATAACTGGATTAGGTAGATTGAAATATACTGCAGGATTTAGCAGATTGATGATGATGAGGCAAAGATTCAGCTGGACTCTCTTCGACTGAGTAGCACCATTCTCGTTTGGTGGGAGAGAAAATTGTGAAGCAGTAAGAGTCTAGGAAATCTTCTTTCCTCATGGCCTAATTTCATTTCTGCATTAAACAAGAAATTCTATCCCTTGGGTTACAAACAAAAAGCCTTAATGGATTGGCAATACTTAAGGCAAGGCAAACGTCACGATGTTCAAAGATTTATAGAGGAATTTAGAAAACAGACACTTAATTTGGACATTGCACTTGACTCACCTGAAGTAGTAACCAAGTATATTGGATTGTTACATAGTTACCTTAGACATTCATTATTATTGTTTCAACCAACTACTATTCATTCCGCGAGTCTAAAGGAAATGCATCTTGACAATAGGGGAAAAAATGAAAGAGATGATCATTTCAAGAAACCACCTTTCAAACCTCCAAATGGAAAACCCAAAGTTAAAGTAAAATGAAAGGAGAAGAGGATGGCATCAACCAAGAAAGATGAAGGAGAAAGACCTTATTACACTCACTACAAAAGGGAACATCATGATGACGATCATTGTTGGAAACAGTACCCAGAAAAGAGACCAAAGAAGTATGGAGGAAAAGGCAAACAGAAGACAATGGCAACTATACAGCAAGACCTTGGATCTTATTTGGGGGATGAAGCATTGATCACATCAGTAGAAGCAAAAGGTAATCTTACACCTCATGTTAATTCTGAATCACATGAAGGCATTAGTTCAATAGATGAGTCTCTTCCTAATGAATGAAAGATAATTGAGCTATTTCATATTAGAGACCATAAATCATACAAATGTGGAAACTCTATTTGATATCGTATCCCAAGCAAACTTAATTTCAGAATCCTTGGTAAAGAAGATAGGCTTGGAAACCAAACCACATCCAAAACCTTACCCACTTGGATGGATACATGATCACTTCTAAGTTAGTGGATGAGGTTAAACTTGATGTAATACCATTGGATATCTATGGCATCATGTTAGGGAGTCCATATCTATATGATAGAAAAGCAATCTTCTTTCGTCATGAAAGCAAATACCAAATCACAAAAGATGGGGTAGAATATATTGTAAGGGATCATCTAACTAAAATCAATGTGAGCCTTGTAAGTGCACGACAAATGAAGAGGTTGGTGAATTCGAGTAAGGGTTGCATGATTATGATTGTAAGGGGAAAAGATGCAGAATTATTCGATGCTTTCCAAGGTTGTGATCATGTGCATAAAAAGGAATTATGTGAATTAGTTTCTAACTATGATGAGATGTTTCAGGAACCAAGGGGATTACCTCTGAAGAGGGAAATCCAACATGAGATCCATTTGCAGCATGATGCTCCTTTACAAAATATTGGCATGTACAAGATGTCGACCATTGAGATGGAGGAGATCAAAAAGTAGGTGCAGGAACTATTGAACCAAGGGGTCATCAGACCAAGCACTTCTCCATGTGGCTCACATCTTAGTGCCGAAGAAAGATGGCACATGGAGGATGTGCATGGATTATCGAGCACTAAACAAAATCACGGTGAGAAATCATTACCCTCTTCCCCGCATTGATGACTTGTTAGATCAGTTAAAGAATGTTATCTATTTCCCCAAATTGGATTCGTGTAGTGGTTATCACCAGGTCCAAATTGCAGAGAAGGATGTTTGGAAAAACACCTTCAAGACCAAACAGGGGTTGTTCGAATGGATGGTGATGCCATTCAGACTTTGCAACACTCCGGCCACTTTCATGAGGCTCATGAATGATCTCTTTAGGCCTTTCATTGATGAACTTGTTCTTGTATATCTAGATGTTATCCTTGTCTTTAGTAAAAGTTGGAATGAACATGTATGTCATGTGAATAAAGTGTTTGATGTATTAAAAAATGAAAAATTCTATGTAAAATTGTCAAATTGTGAGTTTGGGAAAACCTCTTTGGTTTACCTAAGCCATATTGTTGGTCATGGTCAGCTAAAAATTGATGCATCTAAAGTTGAAGCAATTGTAAATTGTCTTAAGCCTACTAGTGTAACGAAGGTTCACAACCTTTTGGGTGCAATACAGTATTGGAGGAGATTTATTGGCAATTTCTCTATTATTGCAACACCTTTACATGCATTGACAAGTGTAAAGCAAGTCTTTCAATGGGGAGGAAAGTAGTAGAAGTCCTTTGGAACATTGAAAGAAAAGATCAGCACCACACCGGTCTTGGCCTTACCAGATCCTTAACAACCATTCGAGATTGAGACAGATGTGAGCGGTTATGTCATGGGAGCCATACTGATACAACGATGATATAGTAAAAGAAGTTGATATGTTACCATTTAGAAAAGTTCTCTCTCGTTGTGATCAACTATCCCACTTATGACAATGAGTTATATGCGTTGGTCCAGAGTGTGAAAAAGTGGAAACACTAGCTAATCGGCAAGGAGACCATCATCCATATGGATCATCAACCCTTGTAGTATCTTCAGTGATAAACCAAGTTGCAGCAATCTTGTCATTTCAGGTGGATGGGTTTTCTTGAGCAGTTTCATTTGGTAATAAAGTATAAGAAGGGAATTAGCAACAAAGTGGTTGATATGCTATCTCACCCTCCTATTTATGTTTATGTTATTTTGCATACTACTTCATTATATTTTGAAATTTATGTTAGACAATATGCTAACGATGATGACTTTAAGGAGATTTATGTAAAACTAACCCATAGTTCACAGGTGGAAAACTATTATTTGTAGGGGAAACTGTTGTGTCACCTTGGAAAATTATGCATACTCATAAGAAAAAGGGACATGTAATCTGGGAGGCCCACACCTCTCTTGTGTCTAGTCATTTTACCATTGAAAAAAATTTGTGTCATGTACAAAGATTTTGTTTTTGGCCTCACATGAAGAACATTATGAATCACTATGTAAAGGGTTGTGTGATGTGTTCTGTTTCAAAGCCCTCTTATAGAAAACTCAGGCTCTACACACCACTCCCTATTCTGAGTCGTCCATGGGAAAGTGTGTCGATGGATTTTGTAGGAGGTTTTCCTTTTTCTAGAAAAAGTCACGACTATTTGTATGTCATCATTGACCGTTTTAGTAAGGTGTATTTTAATGCCTTGTAAAAAGTAGATCACTCCAGAGTAGACTAGTTATCTTTTCTTTAGCATGTTTGGGTCCATTTTGGGTTGCCCACATCGATTGTGTCAGATCAGGACTTTCGCTTTCTCGGAGAGTTTTGGACCAGCTTGTGGAAGATCATGGACACCAAGTTGAAAAGAAGCACAACATTCCATCCACAGATTGGCGGAAAGATAGAGGTTGTAAACCGCACCGTGGTACACTTGTTGCGAAGCTATTGCGGGAAACATCCTAAGTTGTGGGATGAGCATTTTCCATATGTGCAACATTCCTGCAATCGAGCAGTACACTCATCTATGCATCATTAACCATTTGAGTCATGTTTTGGCTACCTACCAAAAGACCCTTTTGATATGATCTTTGGAAGGGAAGATTGCTCCAGTGGACGTGATGATAGAGACAAAGCACAGAAGTTCATTCAGTAGATCTAATTGATTCACCAAGTAGTACAATAGTAGTTGGAGAAAATTCAATCCTGTTACAAGGCTCGATATGACAAACACCAAGTCGACCATAAATTTCAAGTGGGCGACAAACTGTGGTTCCACATAAGCAAGGACAGGATTAAGGGAGAAGGGAAAAAGTTGTGACCAATCTGGTATGGTGCATTCACCATCTTAGAGAAGTTGGAAACAATGCCTTTCATCTCGATTTGCCGATATATATGCAAATGTACTCCGTAGTGAATGTGGAGAACTTAAAGCTGTAAGAGCCACCATTGATTATGGACACCGAAGAGGTGGGAATAGTTCCTACAGTTGATGACTTTACACCAAAGTATCTCGATGAGTTACTTCAAGACATCATCCTTGAAGGAAGAACTAGGACATCACGATGGGGAGATGTGGAATACGTTCGAGTTGGTTTCAAGGGGATGCATCCTAGGAAGGCAAAACGGCTTGAAAAAGAAAGAGTGACGGAACAATTCCCTCACTTGCCAATTGCCTAATAAAACTTTTGGCGGTCGAAAATCTCCTCAATAGGGAGGATTGGTTGAGGTGGATCTCTAGACACAGTGGTATGGAAAAAACTCAAATCCAAAGTGGCGGAAAGGCAATGAACTTGACATCAGGTCAAAGTGCACGTCGCCCTGATTCCAACCACGTGAATGACACTCCAATCTCATTCTGGATGAAGGAGATAGAGGTAGTCAAAGTTGGGTTGACTTTTGATGACTCAGCATGATTAATGAAGGCATAATTTGAACTTTTCCGGCAGACGGAATCCGGCCAACTCTGGCTAGATTCCACGAAAATTTGTGGCCTTGTTAAAAAGACTCCATCGGTCCAAAACCGGATTTCCAAAAATGCATAATTTGTTTTATTAACAAAAGAAAGGAAAATTATAAAAAAAAAACCTCACACCCGTTAACCGCACGACATAACATTAAAAAATATTGTTGAGCGGCGGGCGACGATCCGTGGCTCCTCCCACACAACAGTTGTAACAACCATACAAACTGGCGTGAGTGGCGATGACCCCGTCACCCCACACCATGGAACTCCCACTTAACAGATCCACATAAAATGGAGTCGGTGGGTCGGCCCTTGGGGCGCGGACCTAACCTAAAACAAGCCACCATTTAATGCGTGAGAAGGAGGCACGTACAATGGGCGAGGCGCCAAAGGCAGGCCCGACCCAACCATTAACTTGTAATGTATTAAAAAAATTTTGTTATGCAAAAGGGTGGAGGCGGGGTTTAAGTGCCCAACCTCCTCCATATTAATCAAATCCCCAACCAAGTGCCCTACAACTATTTCCTTGAAGAATATGCCACTGATCTTATAGTTAAATGCAGTTTGTGAGTGCGCCAAGGCAAAGGGCGCAGGGCACCAAGTGGAAGGCAGCATTTTGCACGAGAGCCAAAATTTCACTTTGTGAGAATTTGAAAAATTTTATATGTTTTCAGCGCTTCTCAACGCGACCAACGCAATGGCGCTGTCCATTTCTCCATCAAAGTTCTACATTTTTCGACCATTTTTCAGTATGGAGGTATGAAACTCATTTTTTTGTAACTAATGCTTGTACTCTTCTTTCTGATTCCACTTAATGAATGAAGGTCTCCCCATTGATCTAAAAGGGCTCTCAGACGTAGTCCAAGTCGGAGTCTTGTTGTCTTCTTTCATGCTTTATGTACTTCTAGTCTTCTCTCATGTGCAAATTAAGTTTTCTATGTTAACCTACAATTTATGCATGTAATTTTTTAACACATCTATAAGCAAAACTTTTTGGATCACATTCTTTTGAAACGGATGAAGGGCATTCCAAACCTAGTAAGCACCTTCCAACATATATTTAGAGAGAACAAAATATGATCACACATCTACTTTTCCAAGAGTATAGTTAAGAAACCTTATAAGTTTTATTTTTCAACTTTTGAGCATGGTGTTTTAGTTAATGCGAGCATTAAGTACTCGTAAGAAATATTTTTTTGATTCACTTTCCAAACACTCATATTTTTTTTAGGTATATTTAAAACAAACTTCTATTTAAAGATGTAATGCTGAAACAGAATAGCTGTTAGAAAGTGTGATAGTGGGCTCCTATTTGCAAACACTATTAATGACCAAGAAGATATTATAAACATATTTACTATCTTTTGTAGTTTAATATAAAGAAGAAAAGTTTTTTTCCTCTCGGAAAAAAATACTCTCCTGTTTACCGCTGCTGCTCGAGAGGTGAATCAGTGACAGGTATTCAATTTCGACAGCTTATAGGTTCTTTTCGACAGGATTTGGCTAAGTCCATTCTGGCCCACGCATTTAGACTGTACATTTACTTGGCAACCTGCATAGTTACCTTGAATTTTGTCAAAACCATCAAAACTGCGAGATCTCCCAAAAAGTGATTTTAAATTCTACAATAACCTTCAACCTGCAATACCCATATCAGCAGAATAAATACAAAAATATTGATTTTAAATTCTACAGTAAAACCTACAATACCCATATCAGCAGAGTAGTTACCATCGTTTATGATTTGTGTTTTTAATTTTGTTTTGAGTTATAATTTCGCGATCCAATTTTTATTGTAATGTGTAAATGGATGGATTCAGAATACTTTATAAACTAGGCCTTTTAATTTGTTTTGGAGTTTTTGGTTATAATCCCTTTGAAAAAAAATTTGGACGGTTTTTTAATGGTATATATAGATTTTTCACCTAAAAATTTTCTGAGATACATTGATTGTGGATATTCAAACCTGTTATTCTAACAAATCCATACCTAATTAAACTAAAAAAAAATATGTCCAAGTAAACTAAATTATATAAATCCCAGAGATACCATAACATACCAAAAAATAAATAGCCAGAAGAGTTAGGAGTGTGATGACCAGGAGGGTAATAAGCAAAAAAATAACTAGCCAGAAGAGTTAGGAGTGTGATGACCAGGAGGGTAATAAGCAAAAAGTACATCCGTACTAGTTGCACTGAAAAAAATCAGTAAACCCAGCTATTCATATAAGCCTAGCATAGACATCCCATGCGTTTCTTCACGGGAGGAATTATAATGGCCTGATAATATTTCAGTGTTTCCTGAGAGGACAGTCATGATTCCGCTCAGCTGAAGAAAGGGTATAAGCAGAACCTGATCAGATATGGGAGATATTTGAGGGGAGATGTACATAGCTTAACTTAATATTTCGCTAAAATCTCAGTACGAAAAAACAAAACAAACTCTTTCGTAAGGCAGGGGTTTAAATGCTTTGAAAGTGTTGCTGCCTGCTGCTTCCTTCCCATGGACCGAGGAAGATTAAACAACAAAAAATAATAATAAAAAATGGTCATCCCTGTAACTAAAATCCAAAAGAATTAATTAATTCCTTCTATCGATCTGTGTGCACAGCCTGTAATATGTTCCGTGTTCCGGACACCTCTTGTCTACCAATGATATGAACTGTTCCATCACACAACAACTAATCACTATATAAACACCCCTTCGGTTGGAATCATTCCCCTCCATTCTATCTGTCTGGTGTGACATATTCACAATGTATATACTGAATATATATATATCATATTCAGCTTTCTCGGTCAGTGTATACTGATATCAATGTATATCATATTCAGCTTTTGGGTCAGTGTATGCTGATATCAATCAGCTTTCAGATCAAAGTTATTAACATGATGATAGGAACAACGATTTGTAAGGCTTCTCATTCATATTTCATTTTCTATGTATTTTTATTTCATTAAAAGGTTCTTAGGTTTGGCTGTTTGCTGTCCTTAAGTATGCCTGCTATCAGAATCCTTGCTGTATTGATTATTTCAACAGAGATAATGATTTTGGTATCTTGTTTTTACTGATTGCAGATTTGACTGCTGAACATAACCATTTCATTGCAGATGTTGATAGGGTTTGCTTTAAAGAGTCTCTGGGGGAGATCTCCTCCATTGACAAGGAATACAATGTTTTAGAAGGTTATCATTTCCAAGAACGTCAATGTCTCCCGAGGAGTCAAGTGAGATTACAAGGCAATCAACAATTAACTTCAGCCGTCATTAGCAGTGCTGCCAGTGCTGTACCCTGTAACATAGATTTTCAGTGGGTGCTATCCTGCCTGAGCTTGTTGTTATTAGTCTAACCACACACTCTTTCTTCTTCTCAATCCATTGTTATCATCTGGCTGAATTTCTTCCCCTCTTCCACCCTTTCACGCGATTTCATTATTCATGGTTTTTATCTGAAAGTCTCCACCAAGTTTTCTTCATCTTGTAAGGCAGATTCTTGACCTTGCAAGGCTTTCCCACTGCTTCTATGGATTCGCTGGCATCTTCCTCAAGTTATTCTTCGATTGCCAGGAAGAGCAGACTTGTCCATCCTTACACATTCTCCATGGCTGTCTATCCCTTCTGAGCTTATATTGTAAAAAGAAATTTTTGAAAGAAATGTATGAGAGGCAACATGATATTGGCTGTTTTTTTTATCAGATCTCTACCTTTTCCTAATGTCATGTCCATTATTGGAAAATTCGATTTTTATTTGTTTATATATAAATTCCAGAAATTATCTAGATTTTTCATGAGTCCAAACTGCTTTGAAAATCCGAGAGTTGCAACTTGGTGATGTTTTGTAACGTTTAGTAGGGATAAGAGAATCTCAAACTGAGATTTAGAGTTAGAATAACATACAATAGAGACTGAAAATATCAGAACTGTTGCTGACTCAAATGTTATTTCTAACAAATTGTCTATTATATATGAAATAAAGTTGGATATATGATGCAATGATAAAAATAAACTCGAGTTAAAAGTGAATTAAGTTTGGCGTTCAAAGAATCTATGGCAATCGATACAATTTACGTCAAATCATTCATTCTTGAATTAAAGGTGTGTAGGTCAATCATAACCATACAATGGAGAACTGGCGAGCAGATTTTAGGTAAAGAGAAAGGACAAAAACATTCAAGTAGACTTGCATAGTCCAAATGAGAAGAAAAACGAGAAATGAGATGAAACACGGAAGAAAAATTACATTAACCCAAATAGTTTCATGGTACTTAAATTAGTAATCAGTTATGTACTATGTGATTTAAGGTTTAAGTTTGCCAGTTTAGTTATTGTTTTTCTTCCTGCCAAAATTATAATGGTAATTGCTGGAATAGATTGTTGGAATAGATTGTTAGTATATGTGATTTTGTTGGAACTACTACACCTGTAGACTCTCACTTAGAGCATGCAACTACATGCACCTGCATTCAGACTCTCAGTTAGAGCATGCAACGACTCTCAGTTAGAGCATGCAACTACATGCAACTGCATGCATACTCTTAGTTAGAGCATGCAACTACATGCAACTACTACACATCTACATGCGGACTCTTAGTGGGATTGCATGCAAGATTCCTTTTGCATGATTTAATCCTTGATTTGGTCCTTCTTTAACTCCGCAAGTGACTAGTTATCTCCGGAACTTGTTGTATGTGTTGACTCTTCTCATTGATCACCACTATAGTTCATTACCTTGGGGATCTTCAACCACTATAGTTCATTAATTTGGATCTTCACCCAATAATGCTATATAATGACCATTGTAACATATTTTCTAATGAATCTTTTTTTCTTCTTTCAATTTTCTTTTAATGTTTTTGCTGTGCAAACCTGTGTGTTCAACCTTTACTAGCTAGATTCATCTGTGCAAGTTTTCTAACACATTTACAGATTTAAGGTTTAAATTTACTACTTTAGTTATTGGTTTTTGTTCTTCTGAAATTATAATGATAATTGCTAGAATAAATTGTTATAATGATAGTTGCTAGAATAAATTGTTAATAAACTTACAAATATTTATGCTATTTTATTATTAGATCAATTTATCACATTCTTATGGTTAAATTGTTAGAATCAAAACATATAAAAATGGTGTTGCTCACTTAGACTTATAGTGATAACAGTTAGAATAAACGTTTTATCAATGAACCAACTATTATCTCTGCCATTCCATTCTTCCGTCGTTTTATCCGCACATCTCCTACTAGGAGATTGTTCGAATGACAGTCCGAAACATATTGGAACGTCAGTAGGGATGCAATGTTATCCCACAACATTATATTTACGGCCGGATGAAAAATTCTTCGCGCAATACATCTCTCCCTTTAAAGGTAGTCAGTTGATTGTAGGTTTCTTTCATTACATATGGTATCAATTTTTTTTAATTAGGAGGCTCGCTAATCTGCTTTGTTTTGTTCCTGTATTTGTGATATATCCATTTCTCTAATGATCCTGTATTTGGCAGATTAGTAGAAACTACCTTTATAAAAAGGAAAATCTAGCCTAGAAGCTAAAGAATGGTATCGATCATTATATGTAATCCATATATAGATTAAACTAGCGTTCACACAGGGATAGGTTGGTGTCCTCATCCAAGAGATTTGAATAGTAAACCAGTCGATTAGATCAGATTAGTGTTCCTCACTTAAGTGGAGAACTTTGTTCACAGAAAATGAATCACATACAAAGCAATACTAACCCGAACAAAATTTGCTCAACTCAACATACGCTCAGGAACTCCTCTCTAATGGCTACAATATTTTTTACCTCAAGATCCGATCCGCTCTCGAGAGGCTTACACCTATTTTGATAGCACTAAGGCATTTGCAACATGGCATTGCAACATTCTTCTCATCATTAAATAGATTTTACATACATCAATTATATAATGTTAATAACATGAATTTTCTAATAGCTACTACTGAGAACTAATGGTTACAATACTACACTCAACAGTAACTATTATTCTTTAACATAGCCAATGTCACCGTGGTTATTATGATTCAGCAATGGCCTTAACCGTATTGCATGGCTCGCTGGTATTGTATGCTGTAACTTACATGGATGTATTTTGTTTCATCTACTTAGTGACACTTTGGTAATTTTTTTGACGTTTTGGTTAATGTGAGCCCTCGGCCCCTTTCTAGATCATGGATATATTTTTGTAACAGCGGAGGATGTTGTCGGGCTAATAGTACACAGAAACAAGAAGAAAGTTGTCTAGGGCTTAATATTACACAAACAAGAAGGAAGTTTTTTCGACAGAAAATTTGTTGGGAGTTAAAATTTATTTGAATTTGTTTTTTTCTAAAAGATTTAAGGATAATAATGTTTAAATCTTGTTTTGAAAATGGAAATAGATTAATCACTACCAAAAACCCCAAAGCCCAAAATATCTGAAAACTCAACAACTTCAATAAAATCTAGCTAGAACTCCCATTATTTTCTGAACAAATTTACAACATTTTAGACTCTGGGTGTAGAGAGGTTGGCTTGCCGAACGAACTGGGACAAATAAGGCACCGCGTTGGGTTCTAACATGAAGCCCAACCTAACCTCACAGGAGGGAAAGTGAAACATCTCGTTTATAGCATCGAAGCTGATGATCTCGCTGGTCTCAATACTAATGTTGCGCATTGAGGCTCTTCACCCATGAGGCAATATAGTTGGGATGTGACCATGAATAGAAATGATGTTTATTTTAGAAATGGTGTTTACTTTTGGGGGGACTATAGTTCTGATGTGACCATGAATAGAAATGGTGTTTGGTGTTTGCTTTCGAGATGTTGAACACGTCATTCGTGTCTCTTAATGCTCCCTTCCTTGGCGGGACTCTCGTTATCGAACGCTGACACGTTAAAATGTCTCAGAGGTTCTGAGATTCGGAAAAGCATCTCCGCAAAGTGAGAATGATCCCAAAAGAAAATAAAATGAAAACTTAAAAGGAACATGCCTTTTCTTATAACTCTATTTGGGTATCACATCATACACTTAACATGGCTGCCAATGTGGTCTTTAGATATGGGGATTCAAACTGGTTTTTATTCACGTTATTTAGGTATCATATCACATTTTCAAGCATGGCATGAATGCCAATATGGTCTTTAGATATGGGATTCAACCTAGGTTTTTTATTCACAAGAATTAGTATCGTGTCATACACTTATAAGCAGGATAATTAATATGATGTTTATATTTAATGAAGATATAATTTTAATTAATACATGTTATGGTATTTTAACTTGAATTTAGTTATATAATTAAGACAAGATTGTAATTCTTTTGTTATTTAAAATATTTATTTGAATGCATAAATATATTTATCTTTGAAATACTTATGTGGCATTAAGATTTTGTAGATTAAGAAAGTTAAACTTAAATACAATATATTTTTGGACACTTGTTGGAACTTACAATTGTCACTATTATACTCCTACAAAAATTAACAAGAAACCATCAAAACAACCAAACCATCTATTGAGTTAGACTAAACATTAAAAAAGTAAGTGAGCTAATGGTATTATACATTTTGCAATACAAATTGGCTCAATGAAATAATGAAAAAAAAAACAAAATAAAAGAAAATCTTTCAAACTAAGATATAGATTTAGACAATAAATTAGTGGTTACAGGTCAACTAAGTATCCACATAGAGATGCGTTGGTATTTTTATTTAGTTTTTAAATATGATCTTTGTTAATAGCGACTCAATATAGATCAATTTCCATCTGTAATGTGTTAGTCTTCTCTAGCCTTATTCTAATATAGATAAGCTAAATAAATAACACCTTAACTATGATAGAATATATTAACTTCGGATGGCAATTTTCTAATATAGTCAACCACTATACTTAAGTCAAATTGGATATTTCTTAATTTTGGCTATTAGGTTAATACATTTACTTTCCAATATTTTTCCAAACTCACCGAATACAATATACTCGAGTGAGATTGGATATTGCTTAATTTTGACTATTAGGATAATACATTTACTTTACGATGCATTTTTCCAAATTGACCAAGTATACTTTTAATTAAATTAGATAAGGCTTAGCAATAAAGAAATTTTAACATCCACACATCTTTGCAAATCAAAACAATAGATTAAATATAATCTTCATACTTCTTAGAAGGATGGTTTGCCTCCAAATACATAAATCTCTTATTAGAGTTGGTCGTGGATTTCCCACATTTTCCCTATTTAATATTGAATTTATTTATTTTGTGGTACTAGTTCTTGTTTTATGTCAACTTCTTATTGATCAAATATTGCATTTTTATTGATGATAATTTTGGGAAGTAGGATCCCACAATATGTATACCTTAGCTTTATTGCCATAACCAACAAAGGTATACTTGTTTCATATAATTTTTAACTTAAAATGCTACTTTTTAAAAATAAGAGCATAAGAGTCATAACCTATTTCTTTATGATTTGACTAACTCCTCAACACTTTTTTGCGATTAATGGCAGTCAAATTATTGTGGAGTAAGTTGTATTGCAATTAATGTATATCTATTTACCACATAGTAAGCAAGATGTAGCAATTGCTTCTCCTTACTCTCTAGAAGATTAGTTATACTCATGCATCTTTAATTGCCCCATTTTGAATGAGATATTCATAAGCACCCTCGTATTAATCAAATAATTTTACAATATAAATACATGAATGTTTTCTCAACACATAAAACTTATATAGATAGCACAATCAATTTGGTTGTGGAAATCTCTCAAACTCACACCAATATAGGAAGCTAGATAGTGGAGAATATTTCTTAACCTGACTAGATATAAGAATCTCCTAAAGACTATAAATTCATTTACTTAGAAAGCATCGCACTTAAGACAAGTAGGAGATATAACTCTAACACTCCCCTTAACAACTACTTGTCTTAATCTTGATAAGCTAAGTCTATTTCTAGTTAGACTTAGCTTTTACACTCATTACCAAAAGATGTTGATGTTTAGAATGCATGGATCACTACACTACAACGATTGGTCTACTAGGATGTCCTTCATGTACATTATTCATTCAATTATTAGATCTTCATAGATGTACTTGTACCTTTAACTCCCCATTCATCACCATCATCATCATCCTGGGTTTTCGCGGCTTACCTATAACCATGATTTCAGTTTTTTTGCCTTATCCTCAACCATGCTACCAATTATCCTACATCAAATTTCGGAGGAACAAGAAACTCTGTGGGAATCCCTATCAATATGTTTCCTCTCTCTAACAAACTTTATCACCTCCTCATGTGGTTTTTGATTGCTATAAATAATGCATCAAGATCACCACAAACTATCACACTAAGGGGTTTTGGATTACCAAATATTTACAGTTACAAATTAGTTTGTAGATTACCATGAACTACATGGGGATACACATGCCTCATTAGGCTTACATCATGACCATATGAGGTACATTAAATGGAAAAATCCACTCATGGAGATAATAGGTACATGCATTCTTTAGGTCCACTCCATGAAGTTAAACTTGAAATTATAGACATACTTATAGATTGAATGTGTGACTTATATTATGATATGATCTTGAATCTATAACACAAAACTCACGAAAATCCCACTCTCACAACTTTTACCTTCATTTTCCATCACCTAATCTCTATTGTTGTTATTTGATTTGATACCTATCATTTCCATAGTACTTCAACATGCAAATCCACATGCTTCTCTTCTCTCTTAGTTGTAACTTAATCACAAGAGTACCAATCTCTACTATTCTTTTAGTACCTATATGTTGTTTTTTATGCAATCTCACCATTCCACTCCAAAAAATTCAACTTGCAATCAGTATCCACATCTCAAGTGAGAACAATGCAACTTTATTCCACTATAGAAGGTGCCCATTCTCCTCCCTTCAACTGAAAAAATTGTCATCATGTACAAACTAGAAACAAATGTACAACTAATATGCTAGATTGATTGAGAGTATGTTGTGCTCCAAGGCCTAAAATCAATCTTACCATGATGACTAATTCATTGACCATCCTATGGACATACTTCCATCTACCGAGATACATGGGTTCCATTTGTTGTTCTCACTAGCTATATATGTAAGTATCGTGGATATGGGATGTGTCTATCTCAATCTTCCATTTTCTATGCACATGCCAAAATGGACTTAGAGTGCACCACTCAAAAAATAGTTCAAAGAGAAAACCACATAGCTAGAACTCATTTCTAGCTACAAAAATTCTCTCTAAGCAAACTCAAGGAAGTGTTTACAGTAGAGAAAGCTATTGAAGCATTAAATATATCAACAATAGACACATGAGACAATCAGAGGAATATCATTTTCTTCTACAACTATTCACAAACTAGGCATCTTGATTTTTCTTCTTTTCTTTTTTACTTCTTCATGTCTTCCTAAAATCTAATAGTTAATAATTCTTGCAAATAAAATTTATCCATTGTGAGAATGGAAATTTCCAACAAAGACTCAAACTAGTGACAATAGTTGGCTAGACTAAATGCCCCTACAATGACAACTAGATTTATCACTATGTATTTTAATGACATGATATAACCTCTAATCTTCTGCATATTTATGCTAGATTTTGAACTCTTCCTTTACCTTGTTTGGTATCACAATGCATCTATTTGTAGTATTTAAAAAATATATGTCTATAGCAGTAATGTTGTTCCTCAAATCCCACTTATACAGTTCTGCTTGTGTTGGTGATACAACAAAACCAAACAAAGGATTTACTAAATTTTGGATTTCCTAAATATGGCCCTCAATCACTCAAGGTGAGAATAAGGTGTCCCATTGTTCTAGGGATGGATTGATCCATGTTGTGCTCCCATTTTGTCACCATTTTCACCGAGTCATTTGAACTTTTACCACTAATACCTTGTCCCTATAATTGCATATTGCCCCTCTCATTATACATTCTTAACCTTTTAAACCCAAAACACTTTGAGATACATATTGAGGTAAAACACGGTGATTTTGTTAATTCCTAAGTCTCGAGTGGATTAAATTAATTTTAAGTTGATTTTTCTAATGAAAATTGTTTAGCCTAGTTCCTTTACCAACAATTTAGTTGTAGCACCTAGTCGTGGTTAACACATTTTTTCCTTCTAGAAGAAATTCCACCATATGGGGTTTGATGACAAAGGTATTAAAATAATTCTAAGTTTATCATATTGCACCAAGGCCACATGTGTGAAGCTCCAACTCCAAAACAACGTTATAGGTCAAAGTTCCCACACAATCAAATTTAGGCACAATTTTCAAGGAAATGAGGGTGAATCTGAAAATGCCGAACAATTGGACATATATATATGGTTCTTCAATACCAATTTACCCAAAATGCACAATTTTTATCAAATTTCTAAACAGTGCCCAGTTCTGAGGAGAACTCCAAATTTCTTGTTTGAATGCTACCTATTTCCAAAGTATGGAAATAGTTTTTTCAAATGTATTTTTCTTTTGGAAAACAAAAGATCTAATTTTGTCTTGTGCGTTATCTTAAATGTATCTCATAGTTAGGAAAATTTGAAATTGAGGGTTTGGTTTTGATCCACTCCAATGCTCCTCTTGTAAAAATATTCAGATTGAAAAGAGAGGTGAGGATGTTAATCATTCATTTTTGTAATATACTTGGGATAAATAACTTATAGAAGATTCATTTGTGGCAACAAGCTTGTGTGCTACCTTTTGGAAATAGAGGTGATCCATTGTTGATCTAATGAAGGTTGTTTATTCTTAAGTTTTTGTGCATTGCTCGAGTTAGATTTGAGAGATTATGGGAACGTTATTTAGGGTGGGAAAGGGCCCCTCAATCCTAGGTAACGTTCTACCCCTTTTTATTTTGTTAACATAGACTTAGTGTGTTTGATTTGTAATGTCTTCAACCTTTGTTTTCAAGCTTGTCATGCATTTCATTTCTAGATTAATTCATTTCATTTAATTATTAGCATTTTATTTATCTTACTTTGATGGTTTAGCTCAAATTATTTTGGTTTAGATAGATTTCCTTTACATTTATTTATGTCCTTAATGTTTTGAAGTTGGTTTTGAGAGACTAGAATCTAGTACTACAATCCTTTTGTCTTCTAAACCTAGCTTGCTATTGAATTTGTTCGAAAATCTAGGGAAAATTAGGTTAATAAGATTCTTCTTATCATGATAACTATTTGTGTGGTAATTTTAACTTTTTCTCATTAGTAAAATATTGTCTTCTTATTAATAGAGTGTGTCTTCTTAGTTCATCAAATAATTACCATAAGAAAAGAGACAAGAACACAAGATTTTGGCTTTCTTTGAGGGCCAAAACCTCTCACTCTTTGAAACGAGAACCACACAAAATTCTTCTTATAGAGATTCAAATTGACGAATACGAAGACCATGACCCTTGAGTTACTAGGCCACTCCAAGACCAAGATACCAATCGTCTTCTTTGTCACTACTCAGATCATCATCATCACTTTTTCCACACCGAGGTTATCACTATTGCACCACTGAGGTCACTAGAACTATACCATTGGTGCACCTTCATTTAGATCACTGGTGCACTTTCACATATGAGAGCTGCACTGAGATCTTCATCATGACCTTGTCTTCATCAAGACTATGACCGAGACCATGATTACCACAATGCCGAGATCATGACTGTGTCTAGTATACTAAGAGTGTATTACTGTGGGATCATTGGGATCCTTCTCATATCAACTATGTTGAGATAGTGAATGTGTCCTCTTCCTGCACCAAGATCTTCATCACAACTATCCCAAGGCCATGATCATCATGATTGTAAGTATGCCAAGACTTCGTCCCTGTGGTACCCATCCGAAGGACACAGAGATGTTGTCCATCCAAAAACCTGAACCTCACTATAGTGCAAAGAATCTCAGATTTGTATCATCCAAAATTTATAGAGAATCCGAGTTTTGTACATGCCTTTTTGTGAAGACCCTAGCTGGGTATTTATAGTAGTTTGACACACGTATTAAGCCAAATTGACAGAGGGAACTGTTGCATCTCTTTATCTGACTTGACATGACCTCTTTCTATCCTTTTTGGAAGCCGACTTCTTCAAGAGGGATTGTGATTGTCTTTAGAGGTCTTTTAGACATTTCCATAGACTTGAATACATTGAAGATAGGCTCAAAAGAGCTATTCATACGTGACACTAATTATAGGCTCTAAATGACAAATCCTATTATTCTAGAATCACTTGCTCATGAAACCATGAAGCAAGTTTACAATAATAATTTTTTTCTCTTTATTACATCATTTACATCAGTCATAATTACATGTCATTATGCATACCTAAGCTAGTTATACTTTCTTCAACGCTCCCTCTTAACTAGGGCATTATTCATAATGGTACCTGGTCATTCTTAATTTGAAGAATTTCTCATAGGAAGAATCAGATAAATAACCCATATGTATAGCATTATAGTAACTAGCATTGTTTCCACAACAAGGCCTTCAATGACAACTTTATCTCTCATCAGATCAAAGCATAACGTTGGAGAGAACAATGAGTATAGACACCTTCATCATTGTCACTCAAGGTACATACCCATGTAGGTGTTCACTAAGTATGACCTTCTAGGACTATTCATATCTTGGGTTCCCAACCCTCAAAGAATATCAGCCCTCTTGCCTACTCTTATCTTGGATACCCTACACATCCTGAAAGAGCATTAGATGCTAGATTATTAAATAATCCTCCATTATTTCTTCCCAACTGAAGAAAATAATTTTGTGTCTATCTCTCCCTCTCAACTAGGGAAGATATGCCCATTCCTGTAAAGGAATTTACCCAAGTTCTCTCTGACCAAGAACTTTCCCAAGCTCCCTCTCAATTAGGGACTTGTGAGAGCTCCATCTTAGCTAGGGACTCTCCCTTTCATTAGAAAATTCAAATTCTTTTTAGTGGGTCCCCCAATTGCTTGACCAATTTCTTTCCTTGATGTCACCAAATTCAATCGAGCTTCTTCCTTGTAGGGCATTAGCCATCAATCACTTTCCTTTTTGGATCGTCATGTCTTTCCTTTCTTCATGGAATGTGGCCTTCTTTATACATATCTAGAACCTTTGTCATATGACTACTTCTTCCTTATCATGTTTCCTTCATGGATTCCCATCCACCAGATGAATGCTAGTTGTACTAGTACTTACACTTCTTGTTCTAGTAGCCCTACATGAACTCATCCTGTTATTATTAAAAAAATCAAAAACATAACATTAAATCAAATAGTACCTTACGAGATGGCTCTTTATCATGACATATTCCTGTAGGTATTAGCATCATGCGTACATGTTGACACATCTCCGAAAGATGTTCGTTGTCAAGGGTCTCCATCTTTTCCAGGCTTCCATTACAGTCTTCATATATTTATGGGAGATTTCCTAGTCAAATATTCTTAGTCTTTTGGATGTTGATTGCCTTTCTCATTGTTTCATATCTCACGTTCTCTTCCTTCCTCACACATTCCATTCCCAAGAGCTTTCAACTAGAGTTTCTTAATTGTAGTCAACCACCTCATACTTCATATGAGGAGAAATTATGTTGATTTCATCTAGTGTGATTTATGCCTTCCTGCATCTGTTTAGAGGAGGAGATATTTTTTCTCTTGATTATGGTTCTCAAGATAGAAGTAATGATCCATGTTACCTACAACCATATGAAATGACTTCATAATATTAAATACAAGAATACATACCTCATTTTACCTTTAGGTCATCTATGCTTCTTTCAACAACTTCCTTGATTGAAAAGATCTTTCACCCCTTGATCTACTTCATCTCTCATGTCATCATAACATCATCCCATGAACTCCACAAGTTGGAGTTTTTGATGAAACACTTGTTTCCTCTCTAGATTAATGAAACCTCCAACGAGGATTCTATTAGAGAATATTGAGGATCTTGTATATCCCCATCTGGTAGATGATTCCTTGATGTATGATGAGCATTGTCCTAGATGACTTCATTCTTTCCTTCAATGTTCAATGAGGTTCCCAAGAGCTATATCCTTCATGTTTGACTGCCATGGATTTTGTCCTTCATGATTCCCATGGTGATGTCATGAGATCTTGTTTCTAATGCTTCCATGATGCTACGATGCATCTTATTATCATGTTCATATCAAAATATTGAGGAGTTTATGATAATACCCTTTGATGAGGGGTACCATCTCAATCATAGTAGAGATCTGTGACTCCCTCTTTCCTTGGGCCTTTTTCAGCTTCCTCCATTTCTTGGTGATATGAGTTTTCTTTTCATAGTCTTTCCATAGCATTGTTCTGTCTTGTTTGAGGACCAAACTTCCTTTTCTTTTGTTCAAATCTTTGAGTCCTTTATCCTTTACGACTTTTTCCCACAACTTGTCCTTTTTCCATCTTGCATAGATATGATAAGTTATTAAATGAGGTGACTTTCTTATCACAAGGACACTTGTCACCTTGCTTATCAGTTAGTGCATTTAAGAACAAAGATGGTTATCTTCTTATCGACTTTCTCAGATCTCTTAATTGATATCTTATGAAGATATCCCTTCATTAGTTGATACCTTCAATTTTGTGTAGATCAAGTCTAAGACATATGACCTTCTTTAATGCATTTTTCAGAGAATATATCTTCTAGAATTTCATATATCTCTTGAAGTGTCCTCTCTTGCCACATAGGGATGAGAGGACCTTTCACTGATGTCATAGGAATCCTATGAGTCCCTTGATACTTTCCATGCATTCAAACAATGCTTGACCTTCACAGACTTTTCATTGACCTCTCTTTCGGGGACTATATCTATCCTCTTCTCCCATGCAAGGAATTTTGATGATCCAACCAATTTATAAATCTCCTTGCAGAGATAAAGTCATTTAAGCAAACATGATTATAGAATGAAAGATATTTACTTGGAAAGAGAAGATAAAATCTTCAACTTGAACATGTTGAAGATGAATTGATTCTTCCTCTCAGTGATCTTCAAGTTGATGTGATTTTATTGTAGATCCTCTTGGTCTTGTTATAATGGTCCTTGTTGGTGTGTAATCCTAGATACTTTGACTTGTAGATCCTTTGTTGAGTTTCCTAGCATGAAAAATAGAAATCCCTTTTCAAATATCTCCTTTGAGACTTTCTTGTATTGTCCAGCACCAAGCACTAAAACTACTCTAGAGTATAATTTATTGAGATCATTGTGGTATGACAGAGATTGTAATGACACCAACTTTGTGGTTGACACCGTGGTTATTTCAAGACAGAATTATCACCGAGACTATGAGAGGTACCAAAAAACTGTCTTTTCTTCTCTCGACTATGATCGGAGTTGTTTAGATAAGGATCCAAACCAATCTTATTATAGGACTAAATTGCCTTGTCGTTGTAGACTGTCTCCTTGATTATATAGACAAAATCTGTTGCTATTGTAGACTATTGTTGTAGATTGATCCTTCAATTTTTGATGTAGGTTTTGAAACACAACGCCCTTCAACTTGCCTTGATTCCCTTCTTGAAACTTGATCCTTGAATGTCTCTTTGCTTCACTTCCTTTAACTTTGGCACCTTAGCTCTGATTCCATGTTGAAGAATCTAGGGCAGATTAAGTTAATAAGATTCTTCTCATCATGATAACTATTTGTGAGGTACTTTTAACTTTTTCTCATTAGTACAATCTTCTCTTATTATTATTAGAGTGTGTCTTCTTAGTTCATCAAATAGTTACCAAAACAAAATAGACAAGAACACAACATGTTGGCTTTTTTCTTGGGCCAAAACCTGTCACTCTTTGAGAGGAAAACCCAAACAAAATTCTTCTTATAGAGATTCAAATTGATGAATAGCAAGAGCATGAACTTGACTTATTAGGCAACTGCAAGACCAAGACACCAATACTCTTCTTTGTCAGTGCTGAGATCATCATCATCATTGCTACCACACTGAGGTCATCACTATTGCACCATTGAGGTTATTATAGATGCACTTTTGCTGCACCTTAACCAAGATCATTGTTGCACCCTCACTAAGATCATTGGTGCACCTTCACATAACAACAAGATATTTATTATTGAGATATGTATACATATAAATATGAGATCTGCACCGAGATATTCATCATGACCTTGTCTTCATCAAGACTATGAATGTGACCATGATTACCATAATGCCTAGATCATGATTGTGTCTAGTATGCTGAGAGTGTATTACTGTGGGATCATTGAGATCCTTCTCATATCAACTATGTTGAGACTGTGACTCTCTCCTCTTCCTGCACCAAGACCTTCATAATCAAAACTATGATGAGACTGTGATTGCCATGATTGTGAGGATGTCGAGACTTCATCCCTATGTTACCCATCTAAAAAACTCATAGATGATGTCCATCCAAAAATCTGAACCTCACTCTAATGCGAAGAATCTTAGACCTGTACCATTGGAAAAATACAGAGAATCTGAGTTTTGTAACTAGTTTTTTGTGAAGACCCTAGCTGGGTATTTATATTAGTTTGACCAACATAGTAAGCTGACTTGACAGAGGAAACAATTGTGCCTCTCTATTTGAGCCGACATGACTTCTTTTTTATCTTGTTTGGAGGTCAACTTCTTCAAGAGGGATTGTGCTTGTCTTTGGAGGGATTTTAGACATTTATATACACTTTCATACATTAAACATAGGCTCAAGAAGAGCTCTTCATACATGACATTAATTCTAGACTCTAAATGACAAATCCTATTATTCTAAAATCACTTTCTCATGAAAACCATGAAGAAGTTTACAATAATAATTTTGTTCTCTTTATTACATCGTTTACATAAGTCATAATTACATGTCATTTGAAGACCAAACCTAGTTACACTTTCTTCAACAAAATGCATGAATATTGTCTTAGAGAAGTGGAATATGGTATTATGGGCTTATGTGAGGGGGTTTAAGACAAGGATTGACCTCATGTATTTTAGTCCCAGTATGTTGTTGAGCATTATAAAAGGTATGTAATTGCCACTTACTTCTTTATCTTTTCCTTTAATTCATAACTTATTTACATTCTAAGATGGGTATAGGATAAAGGATTATGATAAACTTAAGGGGATTTGTGATTAACGTAAAATGACTAATTATTACCTTTTTCTATGCAGAAAATGAAGAAAAGGGAAGACCGCCATTTCAGAGGAAAAGACAAGGCAAAACCAGCTATTGTCCCTTTGACAGGGAATCACATCCAGACGAGGAAATCCAAAATAGAGTGCATGAGCCAGGAAAAGGAAGAAGAAATTCCATATCAATGCAAGAGGACGAAGAGATAATTGAAGGATAATGATATGGCGAATCCCTCAGGATCCTTTGAACCCAAGGGATCACTACCCTAAGAATATCTGTATCTTTGGTATTTCTGCCTGACCACTATAAAAAGGGACAATGCTGCTAGCCCAGGGGGTGGATTATTGTTTTTTGATAGAATTTGTTGTTGCAAATTGAACTTTGATCATCGAGTCTCTTTAAAGAGTGATTACTGTAACTCTGGTTTTATGATTAATATATAAACTTTGTTGTTGTGGCGTCCTTGATTCTCGAGTAATTGCAACAGTGCGTCCCTAGTGGCTAAGGGCCCGACCCTAGTGGATCACTTGCTTTCTGTACCATTATTTTCCAATTACAAGTCATTTGTGGTTTTATTTCCTTTAATTACTTCATTCAATAATGTGTTGTTCCTTGTCATTTAATTTACTAGCTCTGTTATATTTAATTCGTATTTGAATAGTAAGGTTATCATTTGCAACTGAAATGTTATGCTGTTCATTCTGAAATCATATCGCATTGCTCTTCCTTTACAGATTAACATTACTATTCGTTTACAGAGTAATATTGTTGTTCATTTAGCTATGGTTTATCTCTAATTGTGATTGTTTTTCATTCGGATTATTATTCCATTGTGACTGCAATTGCTGTTCCCTTATAACTGTGGTTAATATTTGTTATGCTAAACTCAAATTACTAATTCCCTCATTCTAGATTTGTTGTGTTTTTACATTTGATTTAGTTCATTGTTCAATATTTCGTAGACTTCCTTAAGCTTGCTGTTCCGTTTTTGGTTTGTTGTTCATTTCATTTACTAGTTAAAGATTTTTGCTCAATTCCTTTAGATTATGATTGTTGCTTAATTCATTCCTGTAAGTTAAAGCCTTGTTGTTCGATATTTTCAATAGATTAGTTGTTGTTCCCTTTTTTGTTAATTGAATTATCATTTCAAGTAGTTGCTTTGGTATGAACAGAACAATATGCAACTGTAGCAAACATTGACTATTGCTATCTAGTTCCCAGATTGGAGATCTTCTCTTTGATTGCTGTTCATTTGCACCAGTTTACAAAGGAAAGAGTTATCATTACTGCATCCTTGACTGATGAATTCTGTAGTTTCTTAAGAAAAGGGTTTAGTTACAAAGCATTTCAATTTCTTGCGATTACATTTAGAGTTTGTTTCCAACACTTATTTACTTTTGTAAAAGCACTATATTACTAGCATTACTCTTGGCAAGTGACCGCCTCAAACTGAGTACTCTCTTCAGATAATAAATCATACCTAGATTGATAATTAATATAGGGTAACTCGAGGTTAAAATGACCCTTTTTACTGTTCAACATTTTGGCCAATATAAGCGAGTATGTCCAACCTCATAGCCCACTCAACCCCCATACCAAAGAAGGGCCACAGGAACACTCTGCTTCTGATAAGAGTGCGCTTGAGGAAATGTGTGACAAGGAGGAAGAAGAAGAGGATCACTCTGCTAATGATAAGAGTGTATTTGGGGAGAAGAGTGACGAGGAGGAGGAAGAAGAATAATCTGTTCCCAATTAGAATACACTCGAAGAATTTCATGATCAAGAAGAGGTAGAAGAAGAAGCTGCCGAGGAGACAACAGAACAAACCAAGGTTTCTACCCCTGAAAAACCTGATCAACTAAACATTGAAGAGGTGTTCCAAGAAGGAAACATGGAAATTGGACAAGGCGAAGGTACAATACCTGAAGTACAAAGCCCAGGCCTGAGAAAAGAAATCGCTGTTCCTTCTGAGAAAATGGATGAAATTAAAAAGTTGGGAAAGGAACAACAAAGATTGCTTAGCGAAATTAAGCAACTTCGACAATAAATAAGAGTCTTAAAAATGAGGAAGAGCTCAAAAGGAACCCCTAGGGAAAAGCGTGCAACCACCTAGGAAAAACCCCATAAGAAAAAGACCAAGAGGACTCAAGTCAAACCTATTATTTAGAATCGCAAGGAAAAACATTTGGCTGTTACAAATGCAGAAGCACAAATGGACAACACACCAACTTGTGATAAGGAAGTCGAGATAGAGGCACTATCATCTAGCATTACGACCAACCAGACAGTCCGTGGGAAGGAAACTCAAACCATAAAAACTAGATGTTGCAATAAGGAGATCCAAGTAGATCTCTAGCCCAAAAATGTCATGATGGATAATGACCTGAGGATAGTAACTCTGCAAAAAGATTTGGCACAAGCCCAACAAATGATAGAGAAACTCATAGAGGAAACTGTTCTTCAAGAGAAATAACAGAAGTTAAAACAACAATCATTTGACAAGGGGCATAATACTTCGTAACCATAAAAGACCTTGCCATAACAACAGCCAAATTCCGATACTAGACTTCTAATCGGAATATCCAAAACAGAGAGCCATTCAATTATGAGAATTTTAATCTAGTTGCTAATCACTTGGTTATTTATGGTGACCTTATCTTTAGAGAAGGCCCATCCTGGTAGGCTATAGGTATTGAAGTCTAATCATCTGGTATCTTGCACCAGGGTATAGAGCCTTATATGAGTTGCCTGAAGGCCAGACAGGGCATATTTTTGAAGTCTTAGCTAGAAATCATGGTTTTAGACCATTGACAGAAAATCCTTCTCCAGCCTATTCCCTAACTGCCTTGCATGTCAATTACAGTGTTTTCAGGAGGGCATGAAAAAGGGTAAGCAGGGGGGTGTGTTGATCATTATAAAAGGCATGTAATTGCCACTTACTTCCTTATCTTTTCCTTTAATTCATAACTTCTTTACATTCTAAGATGGGTATAGGATAAAGGATTATGATAAATTAAGGGGATTTGTAATTAACGTAAAATGACTAATTATTACCTTTTTCTATGTAGAAAATGAAGAAAATGGAAGATCGCCATTTCAGAGGAAAAGAGAAGGAAAAATCAACTGTTGTCCCATTGACAGGGAACCACATCCAGGCGAGGCAATCCAAATTGAAGCGCATGAGACAAGAAAAGGAAGAAGAAACTCCACATCAGCACAAGAGGACGAAGAGATAACTGAAGGATAATGATATGGCGAATCCGTCAGGATCCTTTGATCTTGAGGGATCACTACCTTAAGAATATTTGTATCTTTGGTATTTCCACCTGGCCACTATAAAAAGGGACATCGTTGTTGGCCCAAGGGGTAGATTATTGTTTTTTGATAGAATTGTTGTTTCAAACTAAACTTTGATCGTTGACCCTCTTTAAAGAGCGATTACTGTAACTCTGTTTTTATGATTAATATACAAACTTCGTTGTTGTCCCATCCTTGATTCTGGAGTAACCACAACAGTGTGTCCCTAGTGGCTAAGGGACTGGCCCTAGTGGATCACCTGCTTTCTGTACCATTATTTTCCGATTACAAGCCATTTGTGGTTTGATTTCTTTTACTTGCTTCATTCAATAATCTGTTGTTCCTTGTCGTTTCATTTACTGGCTCTGCTATATTTAATTCGTATTTGAATAGTAAGGTTATCATTTGCAACTGAAATGTTATGCTATTCATTCTGAAATCATATCGCATTGTTGTTCCTTTTCAAATTGACATTACTAGTTGTTTACAGAGTAACATTGCTTTTCATTTATAGATTGGTATTATTGTTCATTTAGCTACTGTTTATCCCTAATTGTGATTGTTGTTCATTTGGATTACCATTCCATTGTGACTGCAATTGTTGTTCACTTATAACTGTGGTGAACATTTACTATGCTAAACCCAGATTACTGATTCCATCATGCTGGTTTCGCTGTGTGTTTACATTTGATTTAGTTCGCTGTTCAATATTTTGTAGACTTCCTTAAGCTTGTTGTTCCATTCTTGGTTTGTTGTTCAATTCATTTACTTGTTATATATTGTTGCTCAATTCCTTTAGATTATGATTGCTGCTTAATTCATTCCTGTAGGTTAAAGCTTTGACATTTTCAATAGATTAGTTGTTATTCCATTTTCTGTTAATTGAATTATCATTTCAAGTAATTTCTTTGGTGTGAACAGAACGATCTGCAACTATAGCGAACATTGACTATTGTTGTCTAGTCCCCGGATTGGAGATCTTCTCTTTGATTGTTGTTCATTTTCATCAATTTACAAAGGAAAGAGTTATCATTACTACATCCTTGACTGTTGAATGCTGTAGTTTGTTAAGAAAAGGGTTTAGTTACAAAGCATTTCAATTACTTCCCATTACGTTTAGAGTTTGTTTCCAACACTTATTTGCTTTTGTAAAAGCACTATACTACTAGCATTACTCTTGACAAGTGACCGCCTCAGACTGAGTACACTCTTGAGATAACAAATCGTACCTAGATTGATAATTAATGTAGGGTAAATAGAGGTTAAAAATACCCCTTTTACTGCTTAACATATGTTTATCAACATTGTTATTTATTTGTTGAAATTGATTTCCTAGTAGTTTCTAACATTAGATAGTTTAGGGATTTGATCCCACATATATTTTTCTCACACCTCTAAGAATTATGATCCTCGTTTTAAAACTAAATGTTGGTAATATAATGCATATATTCTAACCATCATTTTTGTACATCGTTTTAACACTGATGTTGTCCCTAAGCTCCTAAAGGGATACAGCCGAGGTAACCACAAACCAATATTTGGACTGCTGGTTCTAGCCCACCTGCAATCAGAGAGGGCTCTCTCCTGATGATTTAGCTTTGTTGGTGATGATTTTAGGCTAGTTATTGGGTTGAAGGGGTTTTGTATTGTGTTTGGGTGGAAGGAGGATGCTTGCAAGTAGAGAGGCAATGCATAGTGTGACTAGTTTCAAACCATTGGGCATGGAGTCATGGAGTAAGGCTGCTGATGCGTTTTCTTGGTCACAAGAGGAAAGAGGGGCAAGGTAGTTGCTCATGAAACAATACTCAGGCTAAATGAAGATGGATTGAAGACTAAGGAATGAGAGGAAACGAAGAACCTCTCAATCAGGTTAGCAGAGGGAAGATAAACGAGCCCTACCTGGAAGCAGCTAAGAATTCCCAGATAACAGTCATTCATATATGAAATAGAGCAAATATGGGCCATAAGGAATCCATATTTATGCCTAATTCAAGAAGAAAACATTAAGAAGCCATAGAAACTAAGCATAGAGTGCAGGTAAGCAAATTCTAAACCAAACTTTTGTTCTGTGACTTGAGCATATGTGAAATTGAAATAAAAGAGGTAAGGAATACTTATTGATTCATAAAACAGCACAAGATTTCCCTCATTCACTCTTCAGAGACATTAACAACACATAAAACAGTCCATTCTCCAAGCTTTCAACAATCTTTGATTATATAAAACATGTCAGATACAGAGTGAGTCTCTCTTGGAGTGCATTTACAAACCAACCAACCAACCAACCCCTATTACATTGTTCATGGCTGCCTTTATAGTGAAAATATCTAAGAGTATTTATTACAGCTGACCAAAACAGGTTTGCGGGAAAAGCTTTTTAAACCTAAACCTATGTTGAAATTAAATGCAAGTAAATATCTATTGAGCTGCGCCGGAGGCAGCCAGATCAAAATGAATTAACATGGTGTCCTTGGTGGCTTGATATACTACTTCTACATTCATTGTGCTTTGAGCTTTGCATTGCCGCCTTCATGTGTCTTCATACACTATTTTTGCAAGGTCTGGGCTTTAAATCACTTGAATTGCCTCCTTAGGCGGTTCTGCTGCTGCTGAGTGGCATTGGATCTCATTAAATCTGATTTGACTTGGCCTTAATTGCCTTTAACTCTGTTCTGGTATTCATTGACTTTGTTTGGATGGTCTTTAATGCTCCTCTACTTTGATGTTAAGTTCCACACTGATATTGATGATTGATACACTTTGCCGCAACACCGATACTCTTTGACATGCAATTTGCCTTCATTTTTGCTTTGATACTCTTTAATACTTGAATCGGGACTTTCTCTCTGTGCTGATATGCTAAAAACTGTTAAATCGCCCCTTTTCTGCCCTTTCGAGGCAAAAACAACTGCTGAAAAAAAAGATTCGCCATTTTGGCCTATTTCCCGTAGTGATGCGCGATTAGTGCTAAGCGCTAAAAGCGCTAATCGCGCATCGAAAACTGCCTCAGATTTTGAATCTGGGCTTCCTAAGTTGCGATTTCGCACTTGCGTGCCTTTTTTTTGGCGGGTGACGTTAGCAGTACGGCGGATGATGTCAGCATGACGTTAGTAGTGGGACCCAGTATAGAGGTGACATCAGCAGGGTGACGTAAGCGGGGTGATGTGGCAGTACGATAGGGTGATGACGTGGCAGTACGGTGGTAGTGATGTGGCATAGGACATGGTGGCAGGAGGCCGATGCAAGCTGATGACGTGGTGACAACATGGCAGTGTGATGTCATTCGGAGGAGGTTGTATCCAGTTTGTGGCTCACCGCTTTTGCGCAGAAGCGGTTTCGGAGGAGGGGGCTCTGCCACAGCCGGGAGGGTGACACGTGGCGGGAGTATGATGGGAAAACCACCCATCTCCTGGACGCTAACCCTCGGCATATCGAGGCGGGAAAAGATCCGCCCACCGTAGATATAGGGTGCGCCAGATGTGATGGTCGACGGGAAGGGTAAGTCAGCGGAGGGATAAGGACGGGGATCGCGCGCCATTTATTTTTATTTAATTTGGCGAAGGGAGAAAAACCTTAGAAAGGTGGGTTTTGGGTTATACATAAGTGGGATCAAATATTTACATGCAGGACTTTTTAGGAGAAAGGGAGAAGCATGGGTTTCTGAGGGTTAGGGTTAAGGGTAAATGGTTGTTAGTGTGACCAGATGTCAAACTAACTCCAGGTTAGGAAGCAGGTGGGTTAGTAGGAGCCCCAGATGGACTACTGCTTCTCGGACTTGATAGATATGGCTATAGTGCCAAAGGGAGGGGCTATTTAATATTTTGGGATTTTATATAGTTTTTGTAGCCATAGGAAACAAGGAAATGATTTAGGGAGCTATATAATAGAGTTAGGAGTTAATATGAACTTGTGAGATGAAGTGTAGGGGAGAGGCTAAGTTTGTGAACTGAAATTTAGACATAGGATTTGAATGGGATATGAAGAAATGATTTTACACAAGAAATGTGGCTTCTCTTTACTCAAGAAAGTCAAAGCTTGACTTATTTTTTTACAACAATGAAGTAATAACAGGACTGGTTGGGCAGATCCCAAAGTCATCAAGGGAATGTTAGTGAGTGATTTTGGAAATAAGAAGAAGGGGGAGTTAGACATGCCTCGCTTGAGCTCCTCCATATGAAAACTGCCTGATAATTGTGACCTACATAGATATGACACTTGAAAACATGAAATTGATCACAAATCAACATTCTGCAACCTCAAAACTACTTATCCAGCCTACTTACCTAGCATTTTTTCTTCTTTTGGTTTGGGTGCACTTGAACTAGCAAACCCAGCTTTTCAACTTTTCTTTTACTGTCCTCCTATCTACACCTACACTTATTTCATCCAGGGGCTCAGATTAGGCTGTTGAGCACCCTTGTTTCTCTACCTATCTAAGAATCTGTCAAGATTAAGCTGTTTAGATAGATAATGATCCTCTATATTCTACAATAGGAAATTGAAACCTAGGAAGACCAAGATTAAACTGTTTGGACCTCCCTTTAACTGAAAATTATTCAAAAATGGAATAGCACATCAAAATTGGAACACAGTAGTTGCATTTGGACTAGCACACCCTCATGGCATCCTTCCTTGGCCTCTGTAACAAATATGGAACATTGCAGCATGCAAAGTATGACATATTTGGCATGTAAAAATGTCAATCATGAAAGATGAGTAACCTACTATAGCAGGAGGCTAACATGTTGCATCTATGAATAATCTTGAGCACTCACTAGTTATATTGTGGATTAATTACCAACCTTTGCATGCGTACTATCACAACAATGATTATGGTGCATAAGAAAAAATAAAAATAAAAATACATAAATAAAGTTACAATGCACTGTTCATAAAGAATGAATGCATGTATGGTTTGTGTGATAATTAAATAATTTATAAGTTGGGGTTGATGCTAAAAAGGACAATGGAATGTTATAAAAAAAACATTGAAAGAACCTCTTTAGATGTTAAAAATGAGCAATGAGTAAAGTGGAATTCATATAGTGAACTTAAATTCAATAAACAACTCATGGTAGCATAATTTTGGGTTGTCTTTCTTCATGTAGAGGTGTAGATGAAAGTTTCCATTCCATGTTTTTGACAAAAGTAGTAAATGAGGTCCAAAGCTTTTTTTTGTTTTTGTTTTTTTTTTAAATTGCATCCAGGAAGTTTTGGATGTGATTCAACTCAACATCATGGGGTATTAGTACCATATTTCCACGTAGCCCCACTTGTATTCCAAAAAACTATATTTAGGCTGAGATTCCATAATTTGGACCATTTTACCGATTTGTCAATGCCCTGTAGGGATCACTAATTGTGTTGTTTTGTAGAAATTTTACCATTGATGACATTAATATGATTCATTTTATTTTGTAAGTTGTAGTTTTACTGTCTCTCTGATAGTTTAAACATCCTTATGGAAATATATTTCATGCATGCTAACTATTTGCTAAAAATCCTCAATTGTGGTAGATCACATGCTTTCAAACTGTTGGTTAAAATGCTTCAATGGCTGTAGATTGCATGCTTACAAACTTTTTCTTAAAATGAATCAATGGATGTAGATTTCATGCTTGCCTATTTGATAAAATTCTAAAGTGGTTGTAGATTGCGTGATTGCAAATTTTTTTCCCAAAATTTCCCAATGGGTATTGCTTACATGGCTGCAAACTAATTGGAAAGAAAAAAATGAATTTTTTGTCCTAGTGTTCAATAAGAATGGTATTTCTCTATAATATTGATGGTTGGTAAGGTGGGACATTACGTAAATTATAATGCTATGGTATGTAATGTTTAATGGTTTTTTTATAAGTTGTGTGATTGTTGTTATGTGGAAATTTAAGAAATAACTCTAGTGTTTTATAAGACTCCTTACGATCTTATGAAAAGTTGTTGGTGGTTATGTCCAAGGTGGACCTTTCCTAAAAGGCCCCTAAAACTCCATAGGAGGAAATAATAAAGAAGAAAATATTAACATGAAAGGAGAGAAAGATTATGTTAATCATTTAGTTGGAGAGAAATACTAAGTGGGGTGAAATAAATCACATTAGGAGAGAAAGGCATGCTTTAAGGAAAAAGAAAAGAATATTTTTCAAAAAAATCTAAAAGTAAAAGGCCTAGGCAAAAGGTTGGAAGACCTTAAAGCAGGACGCTGCTAAAAACATTTGTTGGGAAGAATCCACAAAGGAATCAATGAGGTCGTTGATTCCAGTGGCAAGTAGATATTAGCTCTGTGGGACAATATTGGAGATATTTCACGGTTAGGTGGAATATGTTTTGTTCTTGAATAATTCCGAGAAATTAACTATGGTTCGATGAAATTTTGTCTATATTTTGCTATTGATTTTGAAATTGTCTAACAACATTTGATGTCAGAATAAATCGTAAGTTTCATGTCTCTAAGTATTTATATGTGTTATATCTATGCGTGCATGATATATTAATTTATCTAAGCAACAATTTCAATGAAATAGGTTGTGTATGTAGGTCAATATAGGGAAATGAACGTGTTAGATTTTTTTATTTTTATTTTTATTTTTTTTATCTATATGCATGCATAGGGGAAATAAATTGAAATATATATGTGACTGACATTATTTGTATTAGATAAAATAATGAGCTATTGAACTCTAAATTCCTCACAGGCCAGATAAAAATGGCTAGAGATAAATGCCATGGGTTTGAATTTAATTGAAATTACTATGGGAGAGAAAGATATAAATTTTCAAACAACAACATTGGGAGAAAAAGACTGGTGTAGCCACTAAATAAAAGACAACATGCACTTGATACAATATTTTATCCTTTTGATGATGATAGAGTTGGTGCTCTCTGAGTACTTGTGAAAGTATTATGATTAAAATATTATTTAACATTGCATAAATAATTGATAATGAAAACTATTTCATTTGATAATCATTATTAATTTTACTTATTAAACATAAAAATCCCTCATACTGAAAGGAAATGATTCCATTTTTTTGTTATTTAGATTGTTATATTCTGATTAAAAGTTAAAGTTTCAACAAGAGCAGAACACCAATGACAATGTTCTATTTAAGGGGGGGAGTATGTAATATCCTTGGCCTAAGCTACTATAAAAACTCTAATAAAATGTGGGTTATTGAATAATTAAATATTACTAACTCTTATATTTATATTACATGAAGAATATTCTTGTAATTCTTAATTATAATAATAATAGAAGAATTAATTCTTAATTATTTTATTTAGAAGAATTCATTTTTCTATCTAAATAAATTATAGTTCCAAGTTCGTATATTTTATGAGTTTTATAAATAATGAGTAATAGCTTTAGAGAAGTTATGTGTAAGTGATATTTTGTTCATAAGGCAAAAATAAATCTATCTTGAAAAGAAAAGCATGAGATATTTATGGATAATTTATGGAGTGATTTCAGGATTTAGGAAAACCTTAATTTATGGAGTAATTTATGGAATTATTTTAGGGTTTAGAAAAGCTATTGCATTTTCTCAATTCTACTTACTGTAAACCTATGGGAAAATATGGCAACTAATGACCAAATACATGTAGAATTGAGGCAAGAGAGAAGATGGAGGGATTCCAGGTATGCATTAAACGATAAAAATTATGCTCTTTGAAAATTATTGTGGTTGCATATTGTGCACTAAAAAATAAGAATGAAATTTATTTGCTTGAAAAAATTCATATGATAGTGTCAGGATTATTTTCATGGGAAAGCCTCCACGGACTTCCATGCATAGAGGAGAAATTTTTTTTCTTATTTAATTCTTAAAAGCTTTCATGTGCATTGAGTTCTTAAAATATTTTCATGGCTAAATAGTTGTGTGAATTGCATGATTTATTAGAAAATATGGTCAAAATACATCTTCATATATCCCAAACTGTGATAGCTGTGGAAAACCTGAAAGATGTTTTTCTAAATAAGGTTGTTCTCACCAAAAGCCTCTTTTAGATTTGAAAATATCATTTTCATATCCTCGAAAACAGTGTCTAGAGATGATGACAAAAACAATAAATTATTTAATATTTAAACATGGAAAAATGGGCATCAAAGATTCATTCAAATCTTTCAAACCATGACACGTGTAAAAACTGAGAGATTTTTTTTTTTTTTATGAATCTGTTCCAAACAAGAACTGCTTTTGGTTTTCAGAAATTCATTTCCATATGTTCTGAAACCATACCCAAAGTTGACAATTAAAACAGGAAAAATTGAGTCTTGACATTTGATTGTTAGCGCAATAAGAATAGTTGTTATGTACATATAGAGATAAATATTGTGTTAATATTATTGAAAAGAAATAAATTAACTGCATGCACAAAGAAATAACTGTTAGTTTTGATATTTCTTAAAAAGAAACAACTTATTTGCATGCACAAACATACAACAATTATATTGATATTTAAAAAAAAAAAGTTATTCTTATGCACAAAAATAGAACAATTAAAAATGTTAGTAATTCTTGTAAAGGAATTAGGTTAAATTTTTTTAAAATATTAGTAGGTATGTTCTCATGATACATATGTATTAAATTTTTAAAGAGAAATATTGGATTCTTCAAGAGAATATGTGCTTATGTGAATAGGAATAATATCTATTATATTTGATCTACTGGAAATGAATACGTGACTAACGTTTTTGAGAAAGTGATGAGCATCAGTATTGTAGCAAGAATGTTGCAACTCTTGGGCCTACCAACTTTCTTTTATTAACCCGGGGTTCGTACAACTTGGAGGTGACAGTGTTGTATACATAAGTAGATGCAATGGGTTTGCTCTTTGTCACTTCTAAACTAGCGATAGGCCACTATGGTTTCTAAAACCATCCTTCTATTGATTCAAAAGAAGCTTGATTACCAATGAGAAAAATGGAGACTTACTCTAAAAGAAATCTTGTCTACTGCAGTAAGGAAAAGACTGGAATCAAATGCTTAAACACACCATTCATCTAACTAATTTCTAAGAGTTTTTTCTTCAAAAGAATGCTAAGTTAACATGTGCGCAATCCTACTATCCTAGGCATACAATTTGAAACATCCAAACATTCTATTGTTGTGCATGTAAATGAACAAAATAACTCTTTCTTCCTTTTTCTCTTGTTTTGTGTGAAAATGTGAATGCTAACTTCTCTTGTTGGTGTGGCAGGTGGATTAGGGATTATGCTGAATGGTTAGATGGCATGGGAGGTAAGTAGGGTCTTCTCCTATATTCCAAGGGGATTTTTCCACAATTCAACCTCAAAACAGACCACTACAGGTCAACCTATAGGATGTCCTAATGCTACTAGAGGATCCCCTATATTCCTATAGGATACAGCTGAGTGTGAGAGGAGGGGTTTGGAAGGTGATGCAAGGCTTAGGAAAGGAGAATGGTGGGTGAAATGAGGCAAGGGAGTGCCTAGGACTCCTTCAAAGCTCAAAACAAAGTTGTGAAATGGTTGGAATTGCTCAACAAGCTTGAAGAAGTATTCTTATGGAATGATGGATTTTGTGAGGGATTTAGTGAAAGAAAGTGATAACCATGGATGGATGAGGTTAGAAGGGGTTTTTAGTCATGAAATCTCTCTACACTACTAGAACTCTTACATTGCATCAATCGCTGAAATTTTATTCATGAATCATGTTAAACAAGAAAGATTTTCAATTAACTAAGGAAAAAAAAGAATTTTGTTATCTAGTTGCCTATGCATAAAACTTGCAGAATAATGTGAAACCTCTATGAGATCTAATGCAAGGCTGAAAAAATTAGAAATGTTAATTAAATCCTATTCTTCAAAACTAGTAAAATGCTGGCCTCAATAACAAAAAACCCTAAATTTCATGAGAAATCATAATGTTGTATTTTTGGGGCTGCATAGGAGTTCTTTCCTCAAACCATGGTCCTTGACAGGCAGAGTGAGGCCAAATCCACCTACCAACAACCTTTTTATATTCCTTTATCTTCCTAAGCTACTGCTGAAGCAATGTACAAATGGAAGTAAACTAATTAAATCCACAACTACTTGTAATGAAATAAATCTATAGACAATTCAACCATTAATCTATGAAATCAACTAAGTATACAAATACAAGAATAGGAGCCTTTGCTACTAGAGCTGGTCCCTAACCCAAGATCTTCAGCCCTGGGAGTCAACTCGGTGCTAGATCAAGGAAATGCTCATTCTCATTATGAAATCAGAAAATTACATAATAATGTCTTCCACAAGTCTTTAACTCGAAAAATGCTTTGTGATTTTACATCAAAAATTCAATCTTAATGAGACTCTAGGCCTCGTTATTTATACAACTGAAGCCTCCAATGAGTTCCCTAAATCTAGGGATGCTCAGCTATCAAACTCAAGATGAACTCGCTCTTTAACTATCACTGGATCAGTTCCCTTTCGATCTTCATGACTTGGCCGCCTGTAACTCTGAGCAGTGTGATTTGATGGAGAAATATTCAAATGAGTGAGGATTAAACTAGGTGGATTCATCTCCTACAATCTCTCTTCCTTGTGTCATTCATGTTTCTGCCCTTAATTAGCTAAAACTTCCATGATTGTACATTAGTCCACTAGGAATAACATCTCACTTTTACTCATCTCATTAAACCAAATATAATCAAAATATGTAAAGTATTATGAGAAGAGTTGATTTAAATAAGTTCGGAGGTGTATTAAGGTCCATATAGTTACCCAATGATGAGGCTCATCATCACCCCCTACTGAAAGTGTTGCTCATCCTCTGAGCAACTCAATCTATATCCATGTCTTTCATTTCCCTAGTGGCCTCCTTAACATCCCATGCTTTTGTTGTAGTTTCGTCTTCCTGTGCATAGAATCTCGCCTTCCTCTCTATCTCCTCCCATTGCTTTCTTTCTTCTTCTTCCTTCACTCATTTCAACATTCCTAGGACCAGTGGTGGACTGAGTCTCAAGACAATCCAATTGACTTTGAGTATTTTGAGAGCTTGCTTGTACATGGGCGTTCTATTTAGTTCTTCTCTCATTCTCTGAGGAGAATGGTACTCTCTGATTTTCAAGCTATAGGGAAAAGTGTTCCATCTCCTTTCGAAAGCTTGCACACTGTCAACCCATAACAGCCTGAACATGTCCTTAAAGTGTGTGATTTCTTTCTCTTTGGTAGCAAGGTATCTTGGGACATATTTAGGGTCATTTTCAATTAGGTTATTGGTGTTGAGGACAACCATTTGATTTGATTACTCAGCTCTTATCATTAGGGGTTATGTTTCTTCTCTTTCCATTACTTTCTACATCTCTATAGCTCTTGCCTCCTAATGATTCATCCATGATGCCAAAGCTATCAATTACAAGTCCCCTAATTTTGAATTAGGGTCTCAAGCATTCAGATCTGTGAAGGCCAAGTTATGTAAGTAAAACTCAGACATTTTAGCTATATCCTCCAAGGTGCTTTGATCACAGAGATCAATGAATTGTCTATAGTCTTGGAAGGGCATAGTGCCTCTCTATGCTAAAGTCTTGATTTGGAACTGTAGCCACTATCCCTTAAGATACAATGCATAGGATTTTTTTAGCATCCTGCACTAGATTGCCTCTATGGATAGACTGGCCATGGATGCCAATTTACTTTCTCTTTCTTGTAACAATCCCCTTAGCCATACATTCTCTGCTTCCAACTGAGCTTTCACCATCGCCTCTTTGTCCCTTAGGCTGCTCAGTTCTCTGCCCATCTCCTTTACTTTCCCCTCCATGTGGTCTACATTCTCCAATCCTTTAGATTTGGTGAATTGTATCCACCTATGTGTTCTTTCCCTTTCTTTCTGAAGCTCATAGAATAAGGGGATGGAAAATTTCTGTGGAATGACCCTGCCCCCTTCAATGAACGTGTATTAGGATTCAAGGTTGGTTTGAGGACTAGGTTCCCTCAGTTCAGGATCCTCCTTCTTTGTTTCTTGCTACATGATCCATTCTTTGTCTAATTATTGAGTTTCTAGTAGGTTTAGCATAGTTTCCTATTGGATGGCCTATGCTTCCTGTAGGTCCTTCTATGTCTCCTGTAGGAGAACATTTTCTTTGGATGAGGTAGATCTGGTGACATACCTCCTAACATAAGTGATAGGAGATTAGGGAGAGGCTTGTCCTGATGATCGTTCTCCTTGATTTTTTAGAAGAGGAGCTACCATTTCTTGTTGTTTTTGTGAGTTGTTAATGACAATAGGAACTTTGGTGGGTGTTTAAGGTTTTCCTTGCTTGATCCATGTACTTTTTGTTGTCCTAAAGTACAATGGAGTTTGTCTCTGTCTCTTCCCTTTTTGCTTGGTAGGGGTACTTAGGGCAGTGAGGGAAGCTGTTGCCTCTTTCTCAGTGGGTTTTGGAGATACTCTAGGTGAGTCCTCCCATTCTTTTCCTTGCATTATAGACCTTTGTTCTTCCTTGTCTTTTGCTTCCTCTTTCCCATTCTCCTTCTCATCCTTGTCTTTCTCCTCTTCTTCTCCCTCTAGTTCCTCACTCTATTCATCAGTTTCTTCCTTTGCATCTTCTTATGTATCTTCATCACTTTCCTTCTCATTTTCTTCCTCTTCTTCCTCTTTTTTTTCTTCGTCATCCCTCTCTACTTCTTCTTCATCCCTCTCTATTTCTTCTTCATCCATTTCACTAGCAGTGGAGATTTTCCCATATTCAAGATCTTTTACATCTTCCTCTGTCTACATGTCTCTGAAAGTTATCCATGTAATAGGGAGCCTTAGGTTTTGGAGGGAATATTCTAGGATAAGTTTAATTAACCCATGATGGGTTAACTATTGACAGTTTATTCCCTGCACCTTGATTCTCATATTTATCACTGATTGAAGAAGAAAGTAGGGTATGCTGAGTCTATTTTGACAAGGTGTGTCTACTGCAAACCTCAACTCTTGGGGAAGCCTAAAATGGTACACATATACGACATTGTACCTACCTTCACATGATATGTACTTAATAAGGTGGTAGCTAATTTCATTCAAAGGATATGGAAGCCTTTCTCTTCTGACCCCAAACAAATTTTTTCTTTTCAATTTGGTTGTTACCCTTATCTTCCTTTATCCAAGGAAAACCTAAAGGAAGTGTGGTGATTACTCCTATGACTTCAGGGGTGAGTTCTATAGAGATGCCTTTCACCATTGTAGTGGCATGGGTCCTAGTCAGTGGTATGAGGGAGAGAGAAAAGTCTCTGGCCACCTAAGCATGATATCCCTCATTTTCTCAAAGAAACCCATCCAATTGTGCCTTATGAATATCTCTACTATAGTAGGTTGCTAATGAATTCTCACTATGTTGGTGGGTTCCCTCTTGTTAAATCCCCTATCATTTTTTTGATGGATGTGGAGGGATGTATAGGTATAACTCTAAATTCTAATGGGTGAGAGATTTTAAATGAAATTTTTGTGTATAATTCCCCTAGATTGCAATCTCCTTAACAATCAAAGGATTTTCTATTTTTTTCTTAGAAAATGTGGGAAAGTATAGCTCCTACTTCCTTGTCATTGCCTGATGAGGCCAACCTTTAGTTTTTCCCTTCGAAAATGCTCACAACCAATCCCGTAGATGATTGTTCTCTATCCTGTAGGATCCTGTAGGTCTTCTTGTAGGATCCTGTAGGTGCTCCTGCACTGAAACAACTGGTCACTGTCTTTTCTATACACTGCTTCAGGGGCCTAGCGCGAGCTTTCTTTGATGTAGCCTCGAGATTGAAAATGCATCCTATGCATGGGAATCGATGCTTTATTTCCTCATATGGGTGATTTGGTTTGGATGTTGTGCTGGAAACCGAGGTACCACTTCCCATTTTTGGACTTCTAGTCCCACTACCACATCATCATTCTCCTTACATCGTAATCAACTCCCACTTCAGGCATCTGTAACTTAACTACATTCAACATCATCTCTTCTTTCTCCTAATTTGACTACTACCACATGTGTAATGAACTAACTGTATTCTCCTTGTTGACAGACCGAAGGTGGCAAAGTTAAATGGCCACCTTTGCTTATAAAACCAACTATTTCAAAAATATAGATGTTTGATGATATTATGCTAATGAGAGAGATTAAGTGACATAACATACCTATGGGAAGATGCCTTCATGTTGCCTGTTGGAGAGTGATGTCCTTGTTGTGTATTTTCTACAGCTGTTTTTCTCTTTTTTTATTATCCTCCTTTGATGTTTTTTATTTGATGTGCAGGTACTAAATTGTGATTTTGATGATCCTAATGTTCCTGCTAAGCTCTGGAGGAGCTCCTTTGAAATTTGGATCTCCATGGTGAAGATGACTCCAACCTTTGAATTTTTTTGCTTTGTGGGATAGGTTGCTACAAGATTTCCAACATGATGTCTTGTAGCTACCTCTCCCCCACATGTTTATTCATTCCTTCACTTCTAGAGCATGAGGATGGTTGTCATCAGTAGATAAGGGGTGTAGGGATTGGTGAATGAGAGATATAGGCTTCAGGTGTTGTCCCCTTATTATCTGTTTTTACCCTCGCTTTTTTTTTCTAAAAACTATATTTTTTTTTTTGTAAACTTACTTATCGAATGAATACAGGGTTAATCGTGGTGGAGAGACATGGTGATGAGGTAGTGAAGTTTTTTTTTTTTTGATGCAAGTAGGTCATCCCTTTGCTCTAGGGTCACTTTCCTTGGGATTCCCAAGCCACTGTAATTCCTACAGGATCATCCTCTAGGTTTTCAGGGAATCCTATAGAAAACACAGAATCCTTGCAAACTGAGCTAGATGCATCCATAAATGGGGGGAATGATGTGATGATGAAGAATATGGAATGGAGGAATGAAAACATGAACTGTATAGGTCCTTTTCATCCTCTCTTATTGCTCTGATCCTGCTCCTAACTTGCAAACAACATTTTCAAAGTTTTCTTTTCTGTCTTTTTTTTTTTTTTTTTTAGCCAACCAATCTGCCTGCAAGAGGCTTTCATCCTAGCTGCTTGCCTTGGCTGCCTCAAAAGATGTTTTCACCTAGAGATCTTTTTATCTCCTCTTTTTTTTGACACCATTGGGATGCCTTAAGAGGTGTTCAACCCAACAGTGGGACTTAGATGCCTCGTGGAGGTTTTCACATGAGTCTCTTTATTTATTTTTTTCTCTTTTTTCATTTTTTTCTTTTTTTCTCCTTTTTCTTTTTTCTTTTTTCAGTGACATGATGGGGTGGAAGCTGAGACTTGTTCCACTACCATCACTATCTTATTGATTCTATTAATGAATTTTTGCTTTGACAAAGGCTTCTTGTAGACCTTCAATCTGTGCCCATTGACAAGTAAAGGAATATCTTCTGCATCAATGGTTCTTATTTGCACTGAAACATTATCATGGCATTTCTCTATGACATAAGGCCCTAACCATCTAGTCCTTAACATTCCTTTAAAATCCTTGTATCTAGAATCATACAATAAAGCCTAATCACCTTCTTGAAATTGTTGTTCCTTTATGTTCTTGTCATGCCAGATCTTCCTTTGAACTTGAGTCACCTCTATGTGTAGGAGTGGCTGCATTCTAAACTCATATAACCCATTCAGCTGGAGAAATCTCTCTTGTTGTGACCTTGTGAGATCTAGATCTAGTTATGCTGCCATTCTTAAAGTGTTGTACTCAAATTCAATGGACAATACGGCCTTCTTCCCATAGACCAACCCATAACGAGTGATTCCAGTGGTGGTCTTTTGGGTGGTATTGTATGCCCAAGTGGCCTCAACTAATATATCTGCCTAGTCCTTTCTAATGATTCTAATCACTTTGGTTGGAATGCCCTCCAATGGTCTATTGGTCACCTCCACTTTCCCATTATGTTGTGGTTGATAAGGAGTGAATGTTCTATGCTTTATCTTGTGTTGTATTAACAAATCTTCAATCATGTGAGATGTAAACTAGCTTCCTCGATCGGTGACCAGTTCTCTAGGGTCCCCAAAATTCTTAAATACATTTTCCCTTAAGAACTCAGCCACTTTCTCCTTTGTTGTTACCTTGATTGCCTTGGTTTCAACCCACTCGGTTAAAGAGTCAATGCACACAATGATGCACTTCTTTTGCCTTGATGGAGGGTCAATGGGTCCAATGAAATCCATGCCCCACTTGTAAAATGGCTTGAAAGTCACTTGAGGTTTTAGAGGCATTTCATCCCTTGGAGTAGGTTTTCCCATCCTTTGGCACCGTTCACACTAACTAGTATACCTCTTGACATCCTGGGTAAGAGTGGGCCAATAATAACCAACTTGTGGCACCTTGAATGTTGTCCTCTTGGCTGCAAAGTGACCTCCACAAAGCCCATCATGATAGGTTAGATAGATGTCAGAAACTTCCTCCTCCCTGACAAACCTTCTCAGAATTTGATTCGGGCCTAGTTTGAAGAGGTTTCCCACAATCCAAGTGAATGGGAACTCTTCCTCCCACTCTTTCTTTTCTCTTTGGAGGATAAATTCAGTGGGAATTGTGTAGAGACCAAGGAGTTGGCTATGTCAGCAAATCATGGAGACAGAATTGAAATGGAAAACAAGTGTTCATCTGGTAACTAATCATTAACCATTCCTTCCTCCCCTGTAGGCAAAGTTAATCTAGAAAAGAAATATGAAACAACATTCTCCTTGCCAGGCTTATCAATAATAGCTAGATCAGACTGTTGTAATAAAAGTAACCATGTAACTTGTCATCTACCTTGCCTAGAGCTACTCCTATGGCTTTGTGAGAGGCATCAATATGTATATGGAAAGGAAGGGCCCAATTTGGGCCTCGGAGAATAGGTGCAATGGTCAACTTGTCCTTTAGGGTGTCTCGAGCCTCTTGACATCTTTTTGACCATAAACATTTAGAATCTTTGGCCAATAACCAAAGTAAAGGAGAAACTAACTTGCTAAAGTCTTTTATGAATCTCTGATAGTATCTAGCTAAACCTAGAAAGCTTCTAACATCTCTCTATTTTTGCGGAGGTGAGACCCTTTGGATGATGGATATATTATTTGGGTCCACCTGTAGTCTTTTCTGGGATATTGAATGACCTAGAACAGACCCTACAGTAATCAAGAACTCACATTTTTCATGTCTAACAGCCAGGTTCATTTCAATGCATTTGTTTAGCAACTTACCTAAGTTCTACAGAGCCTCCAAGAAATCACACCCATAGGGTGTAAAATAATCCATATAAATTTCTATTGCATCATGGACTAGATCGGAAAAGATACTCAGGACTGCTCTCTGGAAAGTGGCAGGGGCATTGCATAGGCCAAAAGGAAGGAAGTTGTAGGTGAAAGTACCTCATGCACAAGTGAAGGTGGTTTTATCCTAGTCTTCTGGGCTGATTTGGATTTGATTGTACTGATTGAACCCATCTAGGCAAGAGAATCTTTTTCCGTGCCAGGCCATGTAGCACTTGGTCAATGAAAGGTAGAGGGAAATGGTCCTTCTTTGTTTCTTTGTTTAACTCTCTGTAATCAACACAAATCCTCCACTTTCCATTTTTCTTTGGAACTAACACTAAAGGAGAGACCCACTCACTATCCGAGATAGGGTAAATGAATCTTGCATCTAGCAGCTTTTGCAATTCTTCTTTGATTATATCCTTGAGATCTTGATTCATTCTCCTTTGTGGTTGTCGGACTTGTTTGCAACCTTATTTGATATAAATGTGGTGAGTACACACTGAGAGGTGCACTCCCTTCATTTCCTTATAACTCCAATCAAAGGCATCCAAATGTTCCTTTAGCATGTTGCACAACTTTCCTTATTGGTGTATAGAAAGAGATGGTTTGATTCTCAAAGTTCTCTCCGGGCCGGATTCTATGGTTTTGACATGGGTAGGGTTTGAATCAGCTAAGCATAGATCAATCTGATGGTTGTTCTGGGTTTCCTTTACTACTTCCTCAAAGGGAAAGGTGCTGGGAGTTGGACATTGGAATATGTGTGAAATAAAATCATCTTCATTCAGTTGTCCCCCTCCCATGGTTGTTTCTAAGGTATAGAGTTGGGTTGAGTAGACTTCATCTTCTTCCTCCTCTTCTAGCCGTCAAGGTAATTCATGTTGTTGGCTTGAGGGGGCCTGACCCAAGTTCAATGTTAGTTAGCCAAAAATATCAATACACTATTGGCTCTTTCTGCATCAGCCCATGGAACGTGGACTTAAGTCTCACACAAAGCAGTATGGGGGGATGCTAGAACCAAGTTTCCGCACCCTTGAGATGGTTGTGATGTCAGTTTATTCCAACTATACCTACCTTTGTGCAGGGTGCTTATCCCCCTGCTCTATCCTTCAGTACCTTTGCAAACTATTATAATTGGCTATTGCACAACCCTCACTAGTGGTTGAAGTCTTTTCGCATTGGTAGGTCAGCAAACTTAGATATCCCCTAAACTCGGCTAAGTATCTTACTTATCTTATTAAAAAATCTTAGTTAGCTTCATGTAAATAGATGTTCTTACTTGTCTTCACGTAACCAATACAATTATACACCTTCATGCATCATATAAGCATTAGAAGTGAAATTCTTACCCAATATATCAGATGAATAAATAGGAAATAAAGATGCAAAAATGATAGAATGCTCTTCTTTATTGATAATTACAAATAATTACAGACTCAAATCGCCCTGCGCCCGTAGCTACAAGGGTTCATGCACTTACTTGCGGACTTCTAGGCCTCTATGCAGTCAGTTGTGCTGCCTCTACCTACACTACCACCCACAATTAGACTTATTCTTTCGAGCTATCTCTCAATTATTTATTACTTCCATTACTTCATTTCTCTCCTTCTTACTACTTAGAGCTTAGCTCTATTTATACAATCCCATGGTCCATAGACCATGGGTAGATCTTCTATAATCGACATTACATTATCAAAATAAGGGCAGACAACCCTATAACTCTTTTAACATCTACGCACTCTGCACCCACAAAATGTGGAGTATTTACACAGATTAAAAAATTAGACCAAAAAATGGGCTTTAAGCCCCAAAACTGCCCTTGGGGGATCTCATGTCCAATATGCTACCAACACAAACATTGTGACTTGTCCTCGAGTCACTCTGCACATGTGGAGATCTTAGCACGAAGACCTCCCAACTCTGTTTAAATCACTGCAACTTCAGTAACACACTAAGCCATCACATGCTGGACTTCTTCAATGCGTTGTTCGATGACCATCATTGCCAAACTGTTGCCCTAGATCCTCTATCGATTTTCTTGCAGCTGCACGAGCTTTTCTTCAATGGAGGATGTAGTTGTATAAGCCTCGTCAATCCATGGCTATAGGCGTGCTTTTCAGACTGCTTCTTTGTGCCGAGCAACATCCACCTGTTCCTTGAGCGCCTTTGCTTATAACATCTGTGCAAGCCTTTTTGTAAGGGAAACCATCTGCGTGCTCCCTTTTACCTTGTCTTACCTTTGTTGGATCTGGTGCCCCTCTGTCTCTAGAAGCTCTACATTCAGGTCCTCTTATAAGGTGGTTAGGACCTAGAATTAATGCTCGAAGACCTGCATGCAGTCTGCCACTTCACTATCAACTACCGCTATTGCTGTTGTGACTGTGATAGTATGATATTCTATGACATCCAGCAAATTTGAAGGTTGAGCCCTCAACTACAATTTTGTGATTTTAATTTTCAACTCCAGCTGAATGTTGGCCATCTCTGCTCTTGAATCACACAAACCTATGGCTAACTTACAGACACACACTTCGACCGGTTCCTCTTCCTGAATGGCCAACTCCGAGACCATCCGGTAGGCTTCCTCCATGTTGGGTCTTGAAATTGTCATTCACTTCCAATACACTTTCACTATCATGTCTAGTATATCACCTCCATTTCACCTTCATTTCACTACCATGTCACTACATTCATCTCACTTTCATCATTATTGGGTCACATTTATGTTTTTCCAAACTTTATTAATTATTAGCATTTTTAAGTTAATTTGTGGTTAAAAATTAGAAAATAATGTGCATATGCTTATACCTAACCAGTGGTATGAGATTTTTGACATGTGAAGGTCAAAAGAAAACTTCTAGAAGACCTTTATGTCACATACTAAGGCCAAATTCGAATTTGAGTGGAGAGGATAATGGGATCATGAGGATATGTGTCACATTTCATATTTGTATTGAAACTCTAAGAAGACATGTGTCTTATCATTTCCTATTTTGATTATAACTGTTAGTTCCAGTCTTCGTAGCCTGTCACTAGGGATCAACATGAGCTCTTACTAGTTTTTGTTTTGATAGATGTTTTGCACATGATCTTAAGCACAAAACATGTGACAAGTTTGTCCATCAAAATAAGCTGGGAAAGAGCTTTCTAGCAGTATATCAGACTCCCATAATTAGTTTCTGGATCAGAAGATGTGATCGAAATGAATGATTGATTCTTGGTTATGCATGTTTGGACGTTAGTTGCTGCACACAGGGACAGGTTTACTACAAATTTAGTTTGAACAGGAATTTTACAAAAGTGAAAGACATTTTTGTCTATCACATACAAAATAACCAAAAACTCTTTTAATTTATGCACAAGTTTTACTATGTGGGAGATATGCATTCATATTTGATGCCCACACTAAAACAAAACATATTTTGCAGTTATTTTACTATTTTAGTCATTTTAGTGTGGTGCCATTTTACAACAGATGGAAAGTAATTTTGAGAAACCCAAAGTGGTTTTTTCTAACCACAGGATATATAACAAAAACCTCGTTCAGTTTATTCATAGGTGTGGTGAATTGGAATATTTGACTAGATCTTTATAGCTCATTTTTACATATTTAAATTTTTAATGATTTTTTGTCTTAGTGCTGATTTTATGGCACATATTTTGAGCACCTGGAATCGAATTTCAAAAATTTGAGAGAGGTTTCTCTCCAACATGACCTTATCTACAAAAAGTCTTTGAGTTTTATAACAGGTGTTATGTTTCAGGAGCTACGAGTTCATCTTTGACACCTATTTTCAGAAATTCAGTCCTAATTTAATGTAAATGATTCTATCTTGAGGGAGATGGTTGAGATCAACTCCCTTAGTACAGGGATGAGAAATTTGTATATATTTTATGAATTTTAGAGTGTAATAGTTGGATTCTTGTAGCAGAGGGAGGTTGCATTGGACTGTGTAATGTTATTTTTCAATATTATTATAATGAAGCTTTTTCTACTCGTTAAATTTGGGATTCATCACGGTGTTTAATGTGCAACATGTTTTTATTGTAAATTCATTTCCATGCTTTGTTTTTTTATGCTAATTTGGTTATAGAATTCTCTAAGGGAAGTGTTAGGAATCCATCCATACATGATGCTCCTTTGAAAATGATTATGTTGTTTGATGTAGTGGTTATCTTTGCAGAATTCATCCTCTGTTAGATTCTCTGTTGAGTAACCCTATGTTTCTTTTTCTTCTAATGCTGCCACTGTAGATCCATCCCTTGATTGATGCTTGCAATGTAGTAGGATTTCTCCTCTTTTCTTCTCTCATTTACATCTTTTACCTGGCTGAACATTTCACTTACTTTGCCCCAAGTTTTCCAGCAGAAACTAGCCTCGATTCCATAGTCCAATGGTCCCTTCTCTTACTATTTTCGACCCTCAAATTTCAATCAAATCCCAGTACATCATAGCTAACCTAAGATTCACTTATTGCAACCATATTTTGTTGGCAAAGAGAGATCGCTCTCTGGTCTAGTAGGGCTAGATGCCAGATCAAAATCTTGGTCTGTGGTTACCTCGGAATTGCCTCTTCTCAGCCTTGAGGTTCATTCTGAGTGCTAACATATTGGCACCGTTGCCGGGGACGAGGTGACAGATATTCTCTAAGAAATATCATTCAAGTTTCAGATTTGATTGTTGATGGTGTACAACAGTCAGACACATATGAAGGTGAAATCATGTACCTGACAACTCCATTGTTTGAGATCCCACGCTTCAAAGTTTAGAGTGACTTCACTATCAAAGAATCTAGATTTTAGAGCATTGATGGTAATCACCAATGATAGGGTATGTGGCAAACCCTGTGTGTTGTGAAGCTTTCAAAGAAGCTAGAGATCAATTAGTGGATATTGAAAGAGATGAAGTATTTTTCATTGTCGTGCTTCAATGTTTGAGATCTCCGAATTGTCCTCCTAAAGCTTAAACTAGTTCCTTTGAGTTAGTTGTTGAAAAATCGGAGAAGGAGATTCCATATTTAAATGATCAAATCCAATCATATGATTTCTGAGATCCAAAAAAGTTCTTGGAAGCTCTCCCTCCTTCAAAACAACAAACAATAGAGCTTCTCGTGGATGTTTGCATTCACACTTTACAGTTGGAGGTTTGTGTTAAGGATTTAGGGTAGAAAACAGAGTCTGGATTCTTTGATCCTATTGTTTCATATATGGAGTATTTTTTTAGTTTGAATGATAAGTTAGATTGTCTTTCACATAGCCAAATTCAGTTTGTGCATGGATCGTTGTCAACATTTACATTTGTGTCCTAGTTCGAGCACTTCCAAGCAGCATCCTTATCAAAGTTACATGATTGGTTGATCTGGCATTACAACATCTCTTGATCTATTGATTTTACATCAGAGTAGGGTAGATTTGTAAATAAATAAGCTGCCCGTGGCAACATTTCAATTTTCAAGATTTGTTTACGTACAGGTTGCAGTATGTGTATGTTATATGGATTGGTAGAAAGTGTTTTGAGTTTGCAGCTATTTGACCATATTTTCCAATGGATGAGGCACTTGGTCTACGATGTTCTTAACACCTCCAAGGAGCTTCCATCCTTAATAAGGTTGATGTTAGTTCCAGTCTTCGCAGCTTGTCACGAGGGATCAACATGAGCTCTTACTATTTTTGGTTTTGTTAGATGTTTTGCGCATGATCTTCAACACAAAACATGTCACAAGTGTGTCAATCGAAAGCAGCTTAGAAAGATATTTCTAGTGTTATATCACACTACCATAACCAATTTTTGAATCAGAAGATATGATCGAAATGAATGATTGATCCTTTGTTATGCATGTTTGGAGGTCAATGGCTGCACATAGGGACAAGTTTACTACAAAATTAGTTTGGACAGGAATTTTAGAAAAGTGAAAGAGATTTTTGTCCATAACATACCAGATAACAAAAACCTCCTCCAATTTATGCAGACGTGTTACTATGTGGGAGATATGTGGTGATATTTGAATCCTACATTAAAACAAAACAAGTTTTGCTGCTATTGTAGTGTTTTAGTCATTTTAGTGCAGTGCCATTTTACAACAAATGGAAATAAAATTTGAGAAACCCAAAGAGGGTTTTTCTAACCATGGCCTTTATAACAAAAACCTCTTTTAGTTTATTTTCAGGTGTCGTGAATTGGAATATTTGACTAGATCTTTACATCTCATTTTTACAAATTTAAATTTTTAATGATTTTTTGTTTTAAGGATGATTTTGTGGCACAGATTCCAAGCAACTGGAAATGAATTTCCAAAATTTGAGAGAGGTTTTCTCCAAATTGACCTTATCTACAAAAACCCCTTTCAAACTTCTAACAGGTATTATGGTTTAGCAGATACTAGTTCATCTTCGACACCCATTTTCAGAATTTTGGTCCTAATTTAATGTAACTGATTCTATCTTGTGGGAGATGGTTGAGCTCAACTCCCTTAGTACAGGGATGAGAAAACTGTATATATTTTATGAATTCTAGAGTGTAAGGGTTGGGTTCCTGCATTAGGGGGAGGCTGCATTGGACTATGTAAAGTTTTCTTTGAATATTATTATAATGAAGCTTTTTTTGCTCTTTAAATTTGGGATTCATCAAGGTGTTTAATGTGCGGCATGTTTTTATTGTAAATTCATTTACATGTTTTGTTGTTTCTGCTAATTTGGTTATAGAATTCTCTAAGGGAAGTGTTAAGAATCTATCCATGCATGATGCTCCTTTCAGAATGATTATGTTGTTTGATGTAGTGGTTATCTTTGTAGAATTCATCCTCTGTTAGATGCTCTATTGAGTAACATTGTGTTTCTTTTTCTTCTAACGCTACCACTTTAGATCCATCCCTTGATTGATGGTTGCAATGTAACGAGCTTTCTCCTTTTTCCTTCTCTCATTTACATCTTTTATCTGGGTGAACATTGCACTTACTTTGCCCCAAGTTTGCTGGCCGAAACTAGCCTCGATTCCATAGTCCAATGGTCCTCTCTCTTGTTGTTTTTGACCCTCAACTTTCAATCAAAACCTTGTACTTCATAGCTAGCCTAAGATTCACTTATTGTAGCCACATTTTTTTTGAAAAGAGAGATCCCTCTCTGGTCTGGCAGGACTAGATGCTAGATCAAAAGCTTGGTCTGTAGTTACCTCCGAGTTGCCTCTTCTTAGCCTTAAGGTTCATTTTGAGTGCTAACATATAGGCGCCACTACCAGGGACGAGGTGATAGATCTTCTATGAGAAATATCGTTCAAGTTGCAGATTTGATTGCTGATGGTGGACAACAGTTAGACACATATGAAGGCTGAAATCATCTACCTGAAAACTCCATTGTTTGAGATCCCGCACTTCAAAGTTCGAGTGACATCACTACTAAAGAATCTAGATTTCAGAGCATTGATGGTAATCACCAATGAGAGGGTCTGTGGCAAACCCTATGCGTTGTGAAGATTTCAAAGAAGTTAGAGATCAATTAGTGGATATTGAAATAGATGAAGTATTTTTCATTGTCGTGCTTCAATGTTTGAGATCTCCAAAGTTTCCTGCTAAAGCTAAAACTAGTTTCTTTGAGTTAGTTGTTGAAAATTTTGAGAAGGAGATTCAGTATTTAAATGATCAAATCCAATAATATGAGTTCCAAGATCCCAAAACGTTTTTGGAAAATCTTCCTCCTTCAGAACAAGAAACAATAGAGCTGTCTGTGGATGTTCGCATTCATAGTTTGCAGTTGGAGGTTTGTGTGAAGGAGTTAGGGTAGCAAATAGAGTCTGGTTTATTTGATCCTATTGTCACATATATGGGGTATTTTTTCAGTTTGAATAATAAGTCAGATTGTCTTTCACACAGCCAAATTCAATTTGTACATGGATCTTTGTCAGTATTTACATTTGTTTCCTGGTTCAAGCACATCCAACCAACATCCTTATCAAAGTTACTTGATTGGTTGATCTGGCATTACAAAATCACTTGATCTATTGATTTTGCATCAAATAAATAACCTTCCTGAGTCAACATTTCAGTTTTAGGTATTTGTTTATGTACAGGTTGTATTATGTGTATGTTTTATGGATTGGTATAAGTTGTTTTGAGTTTGTAGCTATTTGTCTGAATTGCCCAATGGATGAGGCACTTGGTTGATGGTGTTCTTGACACCTCCAAGGAGCTTCCATCCCTAATAAGGTCGATGTTAGTTCCAGTCTTCACATCTTGTCACCAAGGATCAACATGAACTATTACTATTTTTGGTTTTGTTAGATGTTTTGCACATCATCTTTAAAACAAAACATGTCATAGGTGTGTCCATCAGAAGCAGCTCAGAAAGAGATTTCCAGTGGTATATCACACTCCCATAACTAGTTTCTGTATCAGAAGATATGATCGAAATGAATGATTAATTCTTGGTTATGCATGTTTTGAGGTCATTTGCTATACATAGGGACAAGTTTACTACAAAATCAGTTTGGATAGGAATTTTAGAGAAGTGAAGGAGATTTTTGTCCATCACATACCAAAAAATAGAAACCCCCTTCAGTTTATGAACAAGTGTTACTATGTGGGAGATACACAGTGATATTTGAAGCCTACATTAAAAAAAACAACTTTTGTAGTTATTTTACTATTTTACTCATTTTAGTACAGTGCCATTTTACAACAAATGGAAAGTAATTTTGAGAAACCCAAAGAGGTTGTCTCTAAACACTAGCTATATAACAACAACCTCTTTCAGGTTATTCATATGTGTCGTGAATTGGAATGTTTGACTAGATCTTTACAGCTCATTTTTGTAGATTGAAATTTTTAATGATTTTCTATTTTAGAGATGATTTTGTGGCACAGATTCTGAGCAACTGGAAACGTATTTCCATAATTTGAGACAGTTTGTTCTCCAAAATGACCATATCTACATAAACCCCTTTCAATTTTGTTACAAGTGTTATGGTTCAGGAGATACGAGTTCATATTTGACACCCATTTTCAGAAATTCGGTCCTAATTTAATGTAACTGATTCTATCTTGAGGGAGATGGTTGAGCTCAACTCCCTTAGTACAGGGATGAGAAAATTGTATATATTTTATGAATTACAAGTGTAAGGGTTGGATTCTTGCAGCAAAGGGAGGCTGCATTGGACTGTGTAAAGTTTTCTTTGAATATTATTATAATGAAGCTTTTTCTGCTCTTTAAATTTGGGATTCATCACGGTGTTTAATGTGCAGCATGTTTTTCTTGTAAATTCATTTCCATGCTTTGTTGTTTCTACTAATTTGGTTACAACATTCTCTAAGGGAAGTGTTAGGAATCGATCCATGCACGATGCTCCTTTCACAATGATTATGTTGTTTGACGTAGTGGTTATCTTTGCAAAATTCATCCTCTGTTAGATGCTCTATTGAGTAACCCTGTGTTTCTTTTTCTTCTAATGCTACCACTGTATATCCATCCCTTGATTGATGCCTACAATGCAGCGGGATTTCTCCTCTTTCCTTCTCTCATTTACATATTTTATCTACTTGAACATTGCACTTACCTTGGCCCAAGTTTTCCAGCAGAAACTAGCCTCGATTCCATAGCCCAATGGTCTCTTCTCTTGCTGTTTTCAACCCTCAAATTTCAATCAAATACCCATACTTGATAGCTGGCCTAAGATTCACATATTGCAGCCACATTTTGTTTGCAAATAGAGAGCCCTCTCTATTTTGGCAGGGATAGATGCCAGATCAAAAGCTTGGTCTGTGGTTACCTCCGAATTGCCTCTTCTCAGCGTTGAGGTTCATTCAAAGTGCTAACATATTAGCGCCATTGCCGGTGACGAGGTGACAGTTCTTCTTCAAGAAAGATTGTTCAAGTTGCAGATTTGATTGAGGGTGGTGGACAACAGTCAGACACATATGAAGGCTGAAATCATATACCTAACAACTCCATTGTTCGAGATCCCGCACTTCAAAGTTCAGAGCGACTTCACTACCAAAGAAACAAGATTTCAGAGCATTGATGGTAACCACCAATGATAGGGTATGTGGGAAACCCTGTGCGTTGTGAAGCTTTCAAAGAAGTTAGAGATCAGTTAGTGGATATTGAAATAGATGAAGTATTTTTCATTGTCATGCTTCAATGTTTGAGATCTCTGAAGTTTCATCTTAAAGCTAAAACTAGTTTCTTTGAGTTAGTTGTTGAAAATTTTGAGAAGGAGATTCAGTATTTAAATGATCAGATCCAATCATATGAATTTTGAGATCCTAAAACGTTCTTGGAAACTCTACCTCCTTCAAAACTAGAAACAATAGAGCTGAAAGTGGATGTTTGCATTCACAGTTTGCAGTTGGAGGTTTGTGTTAAGGAGTTAAGGTTGCAAACAGAGTTTGGTTTCTTTGATCTTATTGTCACACATATGGAGTATTTTTTTTTTTTTTTATTTATTTTTTTTCTTATTTTTTTTTCAGTTTGAATAATAAGTTAGATTGTCTTTCACATAGCCAAATTCAGTTTGTGCATGGATCATTGTCAACATTTAGATTTGTGTCCTGGTTTAAGCACTTCCAAGAAGCATCCTTATCAAAGTTACTTGATTGGTTGATATAGCATTACAACATCATTTGATCTATAGATTTTGCATCAAAATATGGTAGATTTGTAAATAAGTAAGCTACCTGAGGCAACATTTAAGTTTTTGGTATTTTTTTATGTATAGGTTGCAGTATGTGTATGTTCTATGGATTGGTATAAGTTGTTTTGAGCTTGCTGATATTTAACCGTATTTCCCAATGGATGAGGCACCTGGTCTATAGTATTCTTGACACCTCCAAGGAGCTTCCATACCTAATAAGGCCGATGTTAGTTCTGGTATTTGCAGCCTGTCACCAAGGATCAACATGAGATCTTACTATTTTTTGTTTTGTTAGATGTTTTGAGCATGATATTCAGCACAAAGCATGTCACAAGTGTGTCCATCAAAAGTAGCTCGAAAACAGTTTTCTAGTGATATATCATGCTCTTCTAAGGAGTTTTTGGATCAGAAGATATGATTGAAAGGAATGATTGATTCTTGGTTATGCATGTTTTAAGGTCAGTTGCTGGACATAGAGACAAGTTTACTACAAAATAAGTTTTGACAGGAATTTTACAAAAGTGAAAGAGGTTTTTGTCTATTACATACCAAGTAACAAAAACCTCCTTCAATTTATTCACAAGTGTTACTATGTTGGAGATATACAGTGATGTTTGAAGCCTACATTGAAACAAAACAAATTTTGCAGTTATTTTACTGTTTTAGTCATTTTAGTGCACTGCCATTTTACAACAGATGGAAAGTAAGTTTATGAAACCCAAAGAGTTTTTTTCTAAACATGGTATATATAACAAAAACCACTTTCATTTTATTCATAGGTATCGTGAATTGGAAAATTTGACTAGATCTTTACAACACATTTTTACAGATTTAAATTTTTAATGATTTTCTGTTTTAGAGATGACTTTGTGGCACCGATTCTGAGCAACTGGAAATGAATTTCCAACATTTGAGAGAGCTTATTTTCCAAAACTACCTTATCTACAGAAACCTCTTCCAGCTTTGTAAAATATGTTATGGTTTAGGAGATACGAGTTCATCTTTGACAGCCATTTTCAGAAATTCGTTCCTAATTTAATGTAACTAAATTTATCTTGAGGGAGATGGTTGATCTAAACTACCTTAGTACAGGGATGAGAAAATTGTATATATTTTAGGAATTTCAGAGTGTAAGGGTTGGATTCTTGCAGTAGAGGGAGGTTGCATTGGACTGTGTAAAGTTTTCTTGGAATATTATTATAATGAAGCTTTTTCTGCTCTTTAAATTTGGGATTCATCATGGTGTTTAATGTGAAGCATGTTTTTCTTGTAAATTCATTTCCATGCTTTCTTGTTTCTACTAATTTGGTTACATCATTATCTAAGGGAAGTGTTAGGAATCCATCTATGCATGATGCTCCTTTCATAATGATTATGTTGTTTGATGTAGTGGTTATCTTTGCAGAATTCATCCTTTGTTAGATGCTCTGTTGAGTAACGCTATGTTTCTTTTTCTTCTAACGCTGCCACTGTAGATCCATCCCTTCATTGATGCCTGCAATGCAGTGGGCTTTCTCCTCTTTACTTCTTTCATTTACGTCTTTTATCTAGCTAAACATTGCACTTACTTTGTCCCAAGTTTGCTGGCAGAAGCTAGCCTCAATTCCATAGCCTAATGGTCCCTTCTCTTGTTCTTTTCGACCCTAAACTTTCAATCAAATCCCCATACTTCATAGCTAGCCTAAGATTCACTTATTGCAGCCACATTTTGTTGTGAAAGAGAGATCCCTCTCTGGTCTGGCAGGGCTAGATTCAAGATCAAAAGCTTGGTTTGTGGTTACCTCAGAATTGCCTCTTCTGAGCCTTGAGGTTCATTTTGAGTGCTAACATATTCCTAGAGATCTATGGTTCTTGGCACCTCAAAGGAGCTACCATCCCCATTGGAGCCAATGTTATTGTCAGTGTCTTCACACTACCATCAGTGATCAAAATTTACTCTTTTGCATCTCATGGTAGGAGTCCCATAGTGCTGAGTCATTCCATTAGGTCATGGCTCTGCCGATGGTAGGGTTTACTTTGGTTTTTCCCACATGATATGTACTTTCTGATCTACTTTCATACCTTTTAGTCATTATTCATGCTCATTTTTAGTCCATTTCATCAATTACATAGGGTTTTGGTCTCATTACGTCTTAGGATTTTACTCCATGGTCAAATTTCAGAGATTATATGTTAATAAGGGTCAACAAGCACATGAGGAGGTCAATAATCACGATTAAAATAATAATGTATTAGTTGATAAGCTTAATGTAATTCTCACCTCAAGACTTGTTTTGAGGTGAAAACAAAGTTTTTTTTTTTTTTTTTTCACTATGATGTAATTTTATTGTTCTATATGTAATATTTGTTCCCAAGCACCTCCTAAAGCTTGTGATGCTACCAAGTACTTGCCACTGCAAAATCAAGTAATTCTGAGCATTGGTCCACTTGCCATGAAAAAAGAAATAAACATGAAAACAGAGCTTTATAAAAGACAACTAAACATTATAATAGTGGGTTTCATAAACAAAAATCAAAAGGTGAAGCTATATAAAGCCATCCTCCTCTTTTTCATCCCATTATGTTATTGTTGAAGATCAAAGTGCCATAAAGAGATCAAAGATCGAGTTTCAAGTGTCATTGAACAAATGCATTGAAGTTGCTACATTTTTTCAAGATTTTGGTTGTCGTTGCGCTTCTGAGGAAGGTGTTACTCTTTCAAGGTGGTGTTGTGCTTCTAGCAGCATTTCCCAGTGCAAAAATACACTAACGTTGCACTTACAGGCCAACGTTGCGCTCCTGTAAGTGGCACTGCAGTTTGCCCAGAAAAGCCTCAAATCGCTCCAAAGCATATCAGTCATCTCTTGTGGTTTAGGGTTTTACTTGTCATGTTTTGGTGTTTTTTACTCCAAAATTAAAAACCCTAGTTTTCCTCACTCCACTAGTGTTTTCCTAGCTTATCCATTTTCTATTGTTCCCTAAAACCTATTCCCACATATTTTTTTTCCCTAAATCTCATTCCCACATACAATTTCCCAAACCATACACTCCCTAAACCCTACTCACATCCCTAAACCCTGTTCACATCCCTAAACCTTGTTCACACAGATTTTCACAAACTCTCTCCTCCATACACTCTACCCATTCCATTCCTCCAACCTATTTCCTTACTATTATCCACAAACCATCCATATACAACCACATTGTTCAAAACCAAAGGAAAACAATGGAAAGAGACATTGATTATGAGTATGAGGGAGAGACATTTAGTGACAGCTTCAAGGAGGGAAACATACAACAAAGGAAGCCTCATAAAGGAGGAAAAATTATCAGAGAGGAGCCCACTACTTTGAGGGAATTACAAGCTTGTCCTCTTGCAATTTCTTGCTTTAGACACCAAGCATGCTATGAATTTTGTGAATTGGTAGAAAGAGTCCAATTTCACCATGAGTTGGTCAGATTATTTGTGACTCATTTGAACAACAATGAAGTAACACTTGCCGGAGTAACCTTTACCATATCACCAGCTATCATTTCAGAGGCTACTGGAATACCTAATGTGGGTAAAAAATGATACAAGGGTCATGATCTTGACGAGGATTACTATGAGCCTTATATCAATGCTAGATACAGAAATCAAGTGAAGAGATTATTCCCTTTAAGTTTTTGGAAAACAAGTATGTGCCTCCGATGAGAATTATTATCAAGTACTTCACTTGTGAAGGTAGGTTCTCTCGGTTGTATGCCTATCACATTAGACTCCTCGTGCATTTTACCAAAGTAAAGATGTTGAATCTCCCTTACTTCATGTTTAGAAATATTGAGAAAATGGCACATATTGCACAGAGAAAATAATATCCCCAGTAGTTGAACAACATATATCATTACTCTTTGATTAAAATCATTGTTCTACACCAGCTTACCCTTCTTAAAATTGCATTAGAGACTTTCATTGCTCATGAGATGTTCAAAGGTCCACAGATCCCTTCACCAGTACATCAAGAAGAAAGTGGGCCTTCTAGCCATGGAGAAACAAGGAAAGAAGCCAAGGAAATCAAAACTACTGAGGTGCCAACGTATGTAACTTATCAGAGAGGCACAAGGAGACTTTTTGCAGCTGCTAGGCAAGTGCATGTTCCACAAGACGTGGAAGGGGCCTTGCCTTTGTCATCAGCCCATAGGCAAATGTTTGCTCCACAAGGTGTGGAAGGGACTTTGCCTTCATCATTGGCAAAATAGGTACAGGTTGAGTAGTTGAACAAAGGCATTGAAAAGGTGTAAGAAGAGGATCTTGGTGATGAGCAGGAAATATATTTTGATCTCATTCAGCATGAGGAGCCACAAAAGCACTTTTCTCATCATGGTGTTGACAATATTGACTTGGAAGCTCAGGATCCAGAAACTGTCAAAGACATTATCATAAGGGAACAAGAAGCTAAAATACAATCGTTGGCAGATAACTTAGAGAGAGTTAAGTTCACCATTAGATATTTAGAGTAGGAAAACAAACAATTGAGTGACAAGCAAGTCCTCACGGAGCTGCAAATGATCAAAGAAAACAGGCAAAGGGCCAAGGACGCTCATGTCAAGTTGACTTCTATTGAGCAAGAGATTGAGAATGATAGGGAAACATGGCTTGAGAGGGTCAACATACATCTCGAAGGGCTGATTGAGAAGGCCAACAGGGATATGAAGATGCTTCACCACATGGCCTACCATTACATGACCTGCAACAAAATCTGTAACATGAGGATCATGAAGCTTAAAGCTAGGTTGAAGAAGGATTTAAAGAGAAAAAAGGAGCAAGATAAGTTGAGGAAATTAGCTGAAGCCTCACTATCCCATCAAAGCAGCTAATGGTGGTGTCCCATGCCAAACTTGGGCAAGTTTTGATGATTTTCTTGCATTTTTCAAATTTTGCAATTTTCAACACAAAAAACTGCCCCTTTTTCCTGGAGCATCTGATGGAGGAAAAGTTTATATATTTGGATTTAGCATGATGAGAGCATCCATCCAAAATTTAGAAGTTTTGGAGCAAAACTGGCCCACCAAAAGGTCCAAAAACTAGAAAAAAAAATGACCTTTCTGCCTCTTTTTGGACACACAGAAGCTGCCTTGGGAGATTTTAGTTTTGAGGCGGTAGATGACCTACAAATGACAAAATTCAAGTATTTCTAGAAACTAGACTAGAATACCTTTTGAATGAGCCATCTTGGGCTAAATATGGCTAAGGGAAGGCCTCCAAAAGTGTGTGGAAAGTGCTGTTGTGCTTTTGATCAGTGGTGCTGCGCTTTTGACCAATTTGTCTAGAAGTCCAAAATTTCACCTGTTTTCACTATGGATTCACTTTCTCTCTCCTCAGGGTTGTATTTATGATGTAATTAATGACATGATGTGTAATTATGATGAAAAAATAGTGTTAGAGGGTAGATTCATTAGTTAGAGGTGGTTTTGAGGCTAATGAATTAGTTTCCATGCTTATAGATTCGACCACTTATGGTCAGGATGAGTGGTTTGGTTGTCTATATTATGTATTTTCTTCCTCATTTGTAAGGGTTGGATACACTTGGATGCTCTGAACAATATTGTACATCATTTGTAAGCATTTGGAAAGGAAATGAATAGGAGTTGTAGCTATTTTTATGGGATACTTGTGATATGGTTTTTTGGCATAGTTTCTTCTTTTGTTATAAGTTTTTCACATGTTTTATGTATACCAAAATCTAATTCATTGCTTCTAGCTGAATAATATCAAGATAGATAGGTAGAATTCATTGTTTACAGTGCTCTGCCTTAGGAATCCATTCAATATTCTATGTTTTCTGTTGTTTGAGAAGGATACATGATTGCTCCATGCTCTCTTCAGCTCCTCACCAGTCTTAGACATCTCATCTCACTTAATTTCCAGTGCTAAAACCTATACCTACCTTGCCCCATAAAACTTCCTACATTCTAACCTAATTTCCCAGTCCCAAATTGCCTAGCTCCATCTGATCTAGCACAAAAACCAACAAATTCAATCAAAACCCCCTAAGCTACTATACTTAGCATAAAATCTTGATTCATGATCCTGTCATCTTGACTGAGATTCATAAGGAGAGAGCCCTCTCCCGACATGGTAGGGCTAGCTACCACGTTAAGCTTGGTTTGTGGTTATCCCAGGATTGCCTTCCTTCAGCCTAAGGTCAATCTAGGCTCTAACATATTTGCTCTAAATAAGCTGGTCAGGGCAGCACTTTGCCTCCAGTGTTTGTTTATATATAGGTTGCAGCATATCTATGTTTTTGGTTGGTATAAGCTCTTCAGGTTTGCATTTTTTTGTGACCATATTGCCAAATGGATGAGGCACTTGGTCTATGATGTTCTTGATACCTCCAAGGAGCTACCATCCCTAATAAGGCCGATGTTAGTTCCAGTCTTCGCATCCTGTCACCAGGGATCAACAAGAGCTCTTACTATGTTTAGTTTTGTTAGATGTTTTGCACATGATATTTAGCAAAAAGCATGTCATAAGTATGTTTATCAAGAGCAGCTCGGAAAGAGATTTCCAATCGTATATCACACTCCAAAAACCGGCTCCTAGATCAAAATATATGACTAAATGAATGGTTGACGCAAAGGCCTCCCATGCAGTGGTTCAGGTATTGAATGATCCAAAGGAAGCTAGGAGATGTCAGTGGCTGGTTTTGTGGCTACATTGTGATGGAGAAGGAGAGAACATAGCATTTGAGGTCTATTGTCGTGCTTCTAATCCTCATCTCAACATATAGTGAGCTTGCTTCTCTGCTTTGATTGAAAGAGATATCCTATGCAGAGGGCACTGTGCATCGCTGACAATGATATTGTTGGTGAAAGGTTGATTTATAGCCACTAGTCTCATGGTCCTAGAGAGGAATTACTTGAAGATTTATAGATGATCATTCAGTGTTTGCTGTCATCCTTACTTACATCTATACCAAGCTTTTCAATTCATCAGCCTGTGTCTATTTGCGTACCTAAAATGCTTCAGCAAAACAACTTTTATTTGAGAAGCATGATCTAGAGTATGGCCCTATGTGCTACACTTACACCTGGGAAACAAACATAACAACCATATGAAGGAGCTGCAGTAGAAGATGGGTGGAAGCCAAGCATCTTTAACACTTTCACTCACAGGGAAGGGACTACTCCAGATGGAAGTAATGGAGATGTAGTTGTTGATCAATACCATTGTTACAAGGAGGATATTGATCTAATGTCTACGATGGGAGTAGATGCCTATAGATTTTCAATCTCATGGCTAAGGTGAAGGACCCATCAATATAAAGGGCATTGAGTACTATAATAACCTCATAAATGAGCTTGGTAAGATTCCATTTTTATCTACCGCAAGCTTTGGAAGATTCCTATGGAGGTCTCTTAAATCCACAGATTTTGGAGGATTTTCAAGGTTATGTAGATGTGTGTTTCATAGAGTTTGGTGATCGAGTAGAATATTGGTCCACTTTCAATGAGCCCAATATATTTGCAACTACAGGATATGATCAAGGCTTTTTCCCACCTCAACGATGCTCCCAACCATTTGGAAATTGTACTGCTGGAAACTAAACTGTTGAGCCTTATATTGTTGGTCACCATGTTTTGCAATCACATACAGCTGTTGTGGAGATATACAAGAAAACCTATCAGAAAAAGTAGAAGGGATGGATTGGATTAGTAATTTTAGTAAATTCGATGATACCACTTACTAGTAAATCCACAGATGTGGATGCTACTCAAAGAGCAAATGATTTTATGGTGAGCGGGCTTTTGGACTCATTTGTTTCTCGAGACTATCCAGGGAGCATGAGGAATATAGTGGGTTCTCGGTTACATTCATTTACAAAAGAACAGGCTCAAAAGTTACAAGAGTCATTGGACTTCATTGGTGTCAACCACTATGTTACCATGTATTGTTTTGATGTTCCAAGAAAAGGTGAACTTATATCAAGAGACCATGCTCAAGATATTTCCATTGGAATTGTAATGGAATGAGATGGAATTCCCCTTAGCGGCAATGGATCATTTGTTTGGTATGCCGACAGTGCTTATATATTGAGGACCGTTCCCATAATATTCTTATTATTGTGCATGAAAAAGGATTTTCAGAGCCTAATAATTCTTCTATTCCCCTTTCTGAGGCTTTGAATGACCAATTCAGGATGGGTCTCCATCAAGATGTCCTTTAGTATGTGCTGGAAGAAATAAGGAAAGAGTGGTAGCGATCCTGATTGGTGGTGCTGAGGTAATTTAAGTATGTTCTATCCTATATATTTTTAATTAACAAAACCAAGGCTAAGAAGACATTCTAGAGGTATTCTTCTGTACATTACAAAGCTGAATAACTAAAGTAGCTTGCTAGAAAATCTTTCAGTTCTACAAGATCTGCACTGGAAGTTTTAGATTGTCTATGCACAATAGAGTTCAAGGGTGATTCACTTATTGCATGGCATGTAATTCTAAGTGCACTATGGTGCTGGAAGATTCTTTAATATTACCTTCTTTATCCCCTGTTCTTCCAAGTACACTTGTAGTCCCATTTTCAACATGAACATTGTCGCATTCTCCAAATTCCATTGAGAAAAGTATTTCCAAATAATATTGAGAATGAAAACTGCATTGATGCTATGAAAGCTTCAGATCATGCATTGGCTAGTCGATTCAACCATGTTGAACTTGATCTGGACATGGTAGATGCAACTTATAGATCATGGATGGTGGATCATCCTTCAGCTTTGAGTATGTTTGAGAACATGATGGGTGCGGAGTACTGTGTTTATGGTTCTGATATAACATGATCATTTCCTATAAATGGAAAATTCATGGATGGCCAACGAGTTGTGTATAATGCGGTTCTTGGTGCTCACAATGTCGTTATTTCGAAAATGAAGCTTGGTGGAGATGCACAAGTTAGCAGAGAGCGTTATTATAAAGTCTTTGAAGGATGCCAACATTCTATTTGGAACTATAGAAGAGATGATGAAAGGAATGTTTACTGTAATGGTTTTAAAGCAGCTAATAGGAAACAAGCAGTGCTTGGAGTGTGGCACTGCACTCTTGGGTTTAGACTGCCAAAAGACATGGATCAAAGAGTGGTGAGAGGAACAACTCTCACTATTTGATAAGCATGTTGATTCTAATATTTCTCTTGGTTTTCATTCGATACTGCTTTTAAACATCAGTTAGTTCATGATGAAGTGTTGGCTAACCATGATTCATTGGCAATGAGTGTTGCTAAATCAAATGGCTTTGGCAGTGAAAATGGTTTGAAAGCTATCCATTGCTCTATCACATGGAATTTCCGACTCTGATAAAGACATTTATATTGAAAGTGAAATTTGTAGATAAGAAACTAACAATGTGAGATAAGTTTCAGAGATGCATCTTCAAGCACCAGCTGACAGACAACTTACCTTAATTCCAAAAATTGATGCATCCTGTAAAGTACCGCAGGGGATAGCTCTTGTAAAGGATTCTATAAAAATATGGAATGAAACTTCTAAAAAAAATCATTGTGGATATAAGGAAGCGTTTTCTTCTCACAAGCATGCTTTGGGGCATGTCAAACATGAGATTGAAGTTTGTGATGGCACTAAGGTTCAAAAACATGGCACTGTTTCTGACTCACCCTGTAACACTACCGATAGTGGACCAAATGTTGACCTTCCTTCCCCTTATTTTGAAATGACTAATATTAAACTGGTCCATACTTCTTTCCCAGTTGTTGAAGGATTTCCCAGTGTTGATGCGATTATGGCTGTTAATGATAATTTCTACCATGATGATGAAGCGGGTTTAAAAGATGAAAGCTTTGGAATGGTTTAAGAACCCATGGTAGTTGATGAGAGTGTTTCTACAGTGGGCACTCCTGTGGGAGTAGATTTGAGTGTCTGCAAGGGTGGTTTCCCATTTTAAATACCTAGATTGATAATAAGGTTCATGATATTGTAGCAGTTCATGAGAGTGTCTCTAAGGTTCATGCCCCTGTAACTATTAATGAGAGTGTCTGCATTGTTAACGACACTTTTGCAGGTTATGAAAGTGCTTGCAGGGTTGAGGTCATTAAGGCTGTTGAAGAGAGGGAGGTCAATATTGGGTTTCCAGTGACAGTTGATGAGAGTAGAGCCACATTTTAGATATCATTTTGGGATTCAACTGCGTTAAGTCAGTCATTCAAGTATGACCATTTCCATGAGATCTAGTCGGATTCAACTGCGTTAAGTCAATCATTCACGTCTGACCATTTCCATGAGAGGTAGTCGTAACTGACTAATTTCTCATGATTTTTTGAATAGTTCGCTTAGCACTCATTGCTGAGAGTGTCTGCATTGTTAACGACACTTTTGCAGGTTATGAAAGTGCCTGCAGGGTTGAGGTCATTGAGGCTGTTGAAGAGAGGGAGGTCAATATTGGGTTTCCAGTGAGAGTTGATGAGAGTAGAGTCACATTTTAGATATCATTTTGGGATTCAACTGCGTTAAGTCAGGGTTGAGGTCATTGAGGCTGTTGAAGAGAGGGAGGTCAATATTGGGTTTCCAGTGACAGTTGATGAGAGTAGAGTCACATTTTAGATATCATTTTGGGATTCAACTGCGTTAAGTCAGTCATTCACGTATGACCATTTCCATGAGAGCTAGTCGGATTCAACTGCGTTAAGTCAGTCATTCACGTATGACCATTTCCATGAAAGGTAGTAATTTCTCATGATTTTTTGAATAGTTCACTTAGCACTCATTGTGTCGGGTGATGCTCACAGGGGTGAAGAAGTGGGATTGAAACTAGTGAAAAGTGGAGAACGAATCCATAGCATCACTCATATTCCAGGGCTTGCACTGGTAACCGGACTTCCTGAGGAGGTCACCCATCCCAGATCTCCTCTACCAAGCACGCTTAACGTGGCAGTTTTTCCCACAATCAAGCCCACTTAGCTTGCTACCCCATTTGCAAAACCTTAGCAAGTATTGTGCCTCATGAACCATTCATGTAGAGATCCCTTGACTCTTTTTGAATTTAAGTATTGGGGTTTACATAGTGCATTATATTAGATATCATTTGTCATTCACGTATGACCATTTCGATGAGAGGTAGTCGTAACTGACGAATTTCTCTTGATTTTTTGAATAGTTCACTCAGCACTCATTGCGTCGGGTGATGCTCACAGGGGTGAAGAAGTGGGATTGAAACTAGTGAAAAGTGGAGAACGAATCCAATAGCATCAATCATCACTTCCGGGGCTTGCACCCGGTAACCAGGACCTCCCAGGAGGTCACCCATCCCAGATCTCCTCTGGCTCATGCGTGCTTAACTGTGGAGTTTTCCCCACAATCAAGCCCACTTAGCTTGCTACCCCATTTGCAAAATGTTAGCAAGTATTGTGCTTCATGAACCATTCAAGTAGAGATCCCTTGACTCTTTTTGAATTTAAGTATGGTGGTTTACGCAGTGCATTATATTAGATATCATTTGTCATTCACGTATGACCATTTCCATGAGAGGTAGTCGTAACTGACTAATTTCTCATGATTTTTTGAATAGTTCACTTAGCACTCATTGCGTCGGGTGATGCTCACAGGGGTGAAGAAGTGGGATTGAAACTAGTGTCGATTGAGCACGCTCACACTCGCGTTCAATCATCGACTCCGAGCTGCACCGGTAACCAGGACTTCCCAGGAGGTCACCCATCCCAGATCTCCTCTGGCTCAAGCGCGCTTAACTGTGGAGTTTTTCCCCACAATCAAGCCCACTTAGCTTGCTACCCCATTTGAAAAACCTTAGTAAGTACTGTGCCTCATGAACCATTCAAGTAGAGTCACATTTATTTGCACTCACACATCTTTCTTCACTAGAGGAATCCCTTCTAGCTAAATCAAAATCTAACAATGTTGAGGAGGTAACAATGATCACATATGAAATTCAGTCAGCCAAGAAAAAGCTTGTGAAGGAAAATGATTTATTAAAACAGTGAGGAGCATCAGATTCATATGTTTCTGCATATCAAAGGCAAGCTCTGCCTCTTGCTGATCCATTGCCTGTGAAGAATGGGTTCTAATCTGATATTGATTATTGTGGGGTAGATCTAGGGCTTGAATATTTACACTATGGGAGAGCAGGAGAACATGTTTTAGAGAAGAATTGTCTCGATTATGTGCTAACAGGAGCTGACCACGCTAATGTTGCCCTTCATAGAGATGAGTTCACATCTCCTCCTAGACGTTCATGTTTTCTATGGATCGATGACAAGTATTTTAGCTATGAGATCAGCATCACTGAGTTTTGAAGGAGATAGATGGGGAATGTCTGTAGGCATTATGCTTCTTCTAAGAATTTTTTTTACAAATCATGGTCATTGAAATTTAGATAATGTGGAAGGTTTGAAAACAAGTGAGATATTTTAGGATTAACATCATCAAATGGTCAAGTCCCAATTTTGAAAAACTGGAGATCAACTTTTGAAAGAGGAAAATTAATGGTGAAAATTGAAGTGTCAGAGTTGCGAGGCAAAAATCCAGCAGTGGTTGAGGAAAATCTCATATTTTAGCGCTTAATATCAACAGTCAAAGGGTGAGATAGCAATAAAAAGGTGGATTTTGTGGAATATGGTTCCATAGTTAAAGGAGCAGATATAGTGATATTAAGCCACTTGGAAAACCTTCACTTAATTTGGGTTTCTAAAAATTATTTCTCATGGTTCTCGAGCTAATTTGGGGTTTTAGTGGCAAATTAATTTGTCTAGTTTATAGTATTATTTTGATATAGGATTGTTTAGTTTATAATATTGTTTTATGATAGGATTTTAGCATTAATTTTAATTTTAATTTTTTATTTCCTATATTGATGAAATTTAAAATGATTCTGTAATATTATAAATAGGATTAGCTTTAAGATGTATAAGTTTGATTTTGGCAGCAGAGAGGCTGCTTGGCAGTGTGTAAAATTTCCTGAATATCATTTTAATAAAGCATTTTTCTGCCCTTTGGACGTGGGATTCATCACGTTGTTGATGTTTAGTTTGTTTTTCCTATAAGTCACTTACATATTTTGTTTTTCTGCCTTGTTTTAGCATTATCTAAGAGATATGTTAGGAATTCATCCATAATGATGCTCCTTTCATGATGATTTTGCTGTTAGTTGTAATGGTTGTCTTAGTAGAATTCATCCCTTGCTAGATGCTCTATTGAGCAACCTCATGATTCTCTTTCATCTAATGTTGTTGCTACAAATCCATCCTTTTTTTGATGCCTACAGGGCAGTGGGCTTTCTCCCCTCTATTTTTCTCACATTTACAATCTTCTATATGGATGAACATGGCACTTAATTTGCCCCAAGTTTGCTGGCAGAAACTGACATCAACGCCATAGTGCAATCACCCTTTCTCTTGCTATTTTGACCAAAAAATTTCAAACAAGTCCCCGCACTCGATAGCTAGCCTAAAATTTCATTTATTGCAGCCACATTTTGTTGGCAAAGAGAGAGCCCTCTCTGGTCTGGCTGGGCTAGATGCTAGACCTAAATCTTGGTCTGTGGTTACCTCAGAGTTGCCTCTTCTCAGTCTTGAGGTTGATTCTGAGTAATAACACTAACTCTAGAGATATAGGGAGGGATTCATGGACTCTCATTAATGAGATGACTTCTCATCTTTTTGTATAAAGAGGAGATCTCTCTCCTTAATTTGAAAATCTTTGTAAACTTTGTTAGCTCAACTTGTCATTACTTTGTACTTTGTAATTTTGAAGAATTTGAATAAGGTTGTGACGTTTACAACATGGAAGGAGATCTGAAGTAGGAGATGTCATAGAGCATATTAGAATGTAACGTAGAGTAGATTTTATTTTCTAGTTTTGCTTTGATTTCATTCAAGTATGTCATTTTATTATTTTCAAGTTTAATAATTTAGATTTTCCATTCATGCAAGTTTAATTAATGCAAGTGTGTTCAACCAGTTGATTGTAGATCTATCTAACTGTGTAATCTATGCTTAACAAAATAGTCCAAGAAAGTAGTCCTCCTATTTTCCAATTGGTGCTTGGAGCATTAGAGCACACAGTAGATTTGATGTTAGTTTAATAACTCATGTTGTAAGTGAATATTTCCGAAAGCCCTTTTAGTTGATGGTTCATCTTAAAAATAAGTGGTGAAGTATTTCATTTATGAATGAGTCTTTCTCTCCATTCTTATGTTTGCTTTTTCTTAGAACAATGAACTATTGGATCCCTCCAAATGCTATCACAAGGAGGTAATTCTCCGAAAATTGTATAGCAAAGTGATAAAACACTTCATCTAGTTGTTATGGTAGATTAGTTTCAATTTCACTTTCATTCTTAGTCTTTCATTTAAATTTCATTTTTATTTTTAGAAGAACGAATTATGGAGTCCCTCAAAATGCTATCACAAGGAGGTAGTTCTCCCAAAATTGCATAGCAGAGTGATAAAACACTTCAGTTAGCTGTTATCATTTTTGCTTTCATTTCATAGATATTTTGTCGGCTTATTTTAATCTAACAATTCAAAGTTTTGATTTGTTTTTATCTAATGTTCATTTCCTTTTCTCCCTCCTTTAGAAAGTAAATTTTAGCATTAAAAGTCATTAGATTTAGTTGTCCATTAACATTTAGAAATTTCGTTTAGAAGCATAACTTTTCTTCTTTTTTTTAGATTAATTTCCTTAAGCATGAAAAACAAAACCTCCAAAAAGAACATAAACTATAAAACAATGAAGTAAGAGAAAGGTTAACTAAGCATATATAGTGCACTACACTTCAATAGTTTATGATACCCAGATTGATAATTTATGTAGAGCAATTTAGGACACTAAATTGACTAGACATTTTGGCGCTATTGTCAGGGAAGTGTAATTAGGAGACCTTATTTCTTACATCTAAAATTTCTCGAGTATGCTTTCCTCCTACACTTTGTGTGATTTGGAGGATCAGAAAAATAATTTTTATGTTTTAACATATATATATATATATATATATATATATATATATATATATATATCATTTGATTCAATGAAAACTTTAATTTCAGTAAATTGTTTTATTTAATAAAATATATATGTATTTTAATTTTTTTTTTTAAGTATAACATATAATTTTATTAACAAATCAATTAAAAAAAATACATAAAAAAAACCAATGAATAATACAGAGTCGAGAGAACACAAATAAAACATAACCAACAAACAACATATAACCTATATTTAAAAAAAATGCACTGTATATGCGAAAAAACCAATGGTTCAAATGTTAAACATCAAGGTCACAATGAGGAGGTGAATGCAAATTTGTAGGTCCATGCTGACTCCATTGAGGGGGCGTCGGCATTTTTTCAACCTAAAAATGAACTCGACGAGTTACGAGTTCAATGAAGTTATTGTTACGACTCAAAATTCCATCACCTGCAAAAAAATAAAACCTGCAATGTGAAAAATATGAGCTTCGAGCTTCAACAAAATTATTAAATTGTTGTTTTGTACAAACTTTGATTAAAAACAACCACCACAGCAATTGTTTAGAAACCCATTGGGTAGTGTATCATTAGACCATGTGCTTGCTAGATTTTCTCGTTATCATGATTGCTATAATGCAAGCATTTAGATCATCGAGAGCCTTACTTGTGGAGGCTATATCACCGAGAACACACTATTGGTTGGTTCATCCACTGGTGCTATTTTCTATGCTGTGATTGCATCTAGAGAAAATTCAAAATTGATTTTACAAAAGACCTAATTAACAAAAAAACGTAAAACTAAAAAAATGTCATATTTTAAATGCAAATTCCAGCCAAATAAAAACGAATTAAAAAAAAAAAAAACAAAAAAAAAAACATGGATTTTTTGGGGAACGGGGTCAACTAGATAACGAAAAAATGGTTTGGAGAACACAATGGTTTGGGAGAATTTTTTAGTTCTTTGGAGCCCATTTGGCATGCCACGTGAGGAAAAAATGGCTTTTATTAAATGAACAGAGCACTGTTTGAACAACATGCTTGAGGAAGAAAAATTTGATTTGAAATCTAATCATGCTATGGCATTCAATCCATACGGCACGACATTTTGTTAAATCTAAAGAGTCCAATTCGATTCAAACTAATTACACCACGCCAAACGATCTAATGATGCAATCTCCATTTTTTACTCAATCAGACTTCTCCAGCACACCTCTCAAACGCTTTTTCATGCATACAAATACTCTATTACATTGTACAACCGGGTATGGATTGTTTCACTATTTAGTCTATGGAGTCAATCAATGTGCTGAGGAGTGAGGGTCGATGTTTTCTATGACCATTTGGAAAATAAGTGCAGTCTGGTAAGTTTCCTGAGGAGTTTGGCCCTACTCAATAAGGTTTCTCCCAACATCAATTCATTTTGTTTATTTAGCCTTTTAGTCTACCCTTTGAGCATATATGCCTGCCTTCCTTAGAGGTGGGACTATAGGTCACGGTGGTCAATGTAATAGGATAACCTCAGTGTTGAACGCAATCACTTTGTTTTCATCCAAGTGCACCAGCTACAGTCTTAGACTTTCTTCCTGGTTCTTGGTTGCATAAAATCTCTTTTCCAATAACTTAAATGATAAAGTTGATGTCTTGGTTATCTTTTAGCTATGGAACACACCCACATTCCGCAGCTAATCGGTTGTTCCACAACTACTTTCATGCTTTTGCAGGTTCCAAGTGTCAACAGGGAAAAATGACTACATGGGTAGCTTGGAAAACATCAGGGCAAGAATTTTGAGTTGTGCGTTATCACTATGTTGCCACATGATCTTCCTGACTTCAGGGAGCAAAATGAAAAATAAAACAAAAGGTTCACAGGTATAAAAAAAAATAAAAGAAAAATAAAAAATAAAATAAATAAAAATAAAAAATAAATAAATAAATAAATAAAATAAAATAAAATAAATAAAAAATAAAATCAATGAAATGAGTAGATTATTTGCTCACTTTTCTAGAAAGTATTGATTAATTTTGGACTGATGATGAAAAATGCATTGTTAGCTTTCTGTTCAAGATTTTTAGCTACAGAAACTGTGCACGTTCTGCAGCTAGAAAGCCATTTCACAGCTAAGCATTAATTCTGTAGCTGAAAAACCTCACTGTTTAAATCAGCCTAACATTCTCATATGAAATCAGATTTCGATGATTCAAGTGTCATTGGAAAGATATCAATAAGTTCTACACAATGAGAAATCTATGATTAGAGTTTGAAACAATCAAGAATGAAGAAATTGCTGAAAATATATAACAGTTAACTTGAGGCACTAATTCTGAAGCAGGTATAAATTCTTTTGGTTTTCCTTCATGAACTTGTTTTATTAATATGAATCTTAGTTTTGTGTGTAAATAACATAACTAGAGAGATTGATCACCTCTCTCTTTTGATAGTCTCACATTCCATTATAGAAGAAGTATTAGTTTTCTTTGTAGGTTCCCAGAGGAAGGACAAATGACTACAAGTGAATAGTGTCTCTCTTAGAGACCAATTTGTTTCATAAGAGGGTGATCAGAAACAGAGAAGAAACATCAATGCATGAGCACATGCTAATGCGAAATCAGATCCAAGCACTTGCAAAACTTTCAGATACTATTGTCTCCATTACATCCATACTTCATAATAAACCATTCACCTCATTTCCCTTCATATTTTCCATTTACATTCACATACACTTTCCATTTCTTTTTGTCCACTCCTAACCCACAAATAAAAGTAAGAGGCTTAGTTACATGCTTATTGCCCATTTCCATTATTACTTTCCATTTGTCATCTTCCATTTTCATTTTCCCTTTCCTATCATTTTCATTTCACAAATAAACCCTGCTTCAATGAAAATTATTGAGTCCATAGTCCTTTGAGTCTAAATTCCTTGCAAAAACACCTTGAGGCTTGCATGCCTTAATGGCATGTCCTCATGGTGATGCACAATGAAAATATATTAACGTCCCTTGTTCATCGGATCTTTTAGGTGACTCGACATCGGAAAATTTATTCGTACCTAGCAAGATGTGTTTGGGCATCTTGACTCTCATTGTCATCAATGGTAAGAGTTCTCGTGTTGACTAGTGGAATCCATTAATGGTCACTAAGTCAACAATTTCATACTATGTTCGACATCAAAACATCTACTCACATAGCGGGAATTGTGCCAATCAATTATTAAGACATGAAGACTATTATTTTCATCATTTTGGAGCAGATTCAACAAGTTTTAGTGGAAGCAATAAAAAGTCATCTTGACTGTATTATCCATGACTCTTTTTGTCCAGCCACTTGAAGAAGATTATGATCAAAATTTTGTAGCCACCACACATACAACTCATCCATTTCCAGAGGATAAGTTAAGGTACATTATTTTCTAACTTTTTACCATAGAATTCCATAAAAAGCAAGAATGATAATTGTTGGAAAAACATTTCTCTTCCTCATTTCATAAAATTGTCAATACCATTAGTTGGGGGGGGAATACATTCATATTCATATCTTGCCATGTTCATAACATATTCAGAATCCTACATACTTCCAAAATATATTAACTATTACATTATTATTATGAGCATATAATGGCTTTTAAAAAATGCTTAAAGGATAATTGGATACAAACACAATCCTGGTTGTTACACAAGAACCAACTATTATGTAATCCAATAAAGATATACTTTGCAACAATAATCAAATTATCATTATGTAAAGTTCAAAGATCAAAATTGGATGCAACAAAAAAATATGGTTGTAACACAAGAACCAACCATGTTGCAATTCAGGTAAAACACTTTGAAGAAGTATGAAGTTATCAAATGATATCATGCAAAGCTAAGCCAAAGCTCGAGGATCAAAAGAATTAATGTAATATATATTGCATGAGGACATGCAATAGCTTCAGTTGGGGGTATGTTGGGTCTTGAAATTTTCAATCACTTCCATTACACTTTCACTATCATGTCCATTATATCACCTCCATTTCACCTTCATTTCACTACCATGTCACTACATTCATCTCACTTTCATCATTATTGGGTCACATTTATGTTTTTCCAAACTTTATTAATTCTTAGTATTTTTAAGTGAATTTGTGGTTAAAAACTAGAAAATAATGTGCATATGCTTATACCTAACAAGTGGGATGAGATTGTTGACATGTCTAGGTCAAAAGGAAGCTTCTAGAAGACCTTTATGTGGCATCCTAAGGCCAAATTAGAATTCGAGTGGAGGGGATCATGGGATCATGCAGATATATGTCACATTTCCTATTTGTATTGAAACTCTAAGAAGGTATGTGTTTTATGATTTCCTATTTTGATTATAACTCTAGAGGTATAGGGAGAGATCCATGGACTCTCATTAATGAGATGACTTCTCATCTTTTTGTATAAATAGGAGATCTCTCTCCTTCATTTGAAAATATTTGTAAACTTTGTTAGCTCAACTTTTCATTTCTTTGTACTTTGTAATTTTGAAGAATTTGAATAAATATGTAAGGTTTCCAACATGGAAGGAGATGGGAAGTAGGAGATGTCATGGAGCATATTAGAATGTAAGGTAGAGTAGATTTTATTTTGTGGCTTTGCTTTGATTTCATTCAAGTATGTCATTTTATTGTTTTCAAGTTTAATAGCTTAAGTTTTTCGTCCAAGCAAGTTTAATTCATGCAAGTGTGTTCAACCAGTTGATTGTACATCTATCTAACTGTGTAACCTATGCTTAACAAAATAGTCCAAGAAAGTAGTCCTCCTATTTTCCAATTGGTGCTTGGAACATTAGATCACACAGTAGATTTGATGTTAGTTTAATAACTCATGTTGTAAGTGAATATTTCCGAAAGCCCTTTCAGTTGACGGTTCATCTTAAAGCCAAGCGGTGAAGTATTTCATTTATGAATGAGTCTTTCTCTGCATTTTTATGTTTACTTCTTTTTGGAATAATGAAGTATTGGATCCCTTCAAATGTGATATCACAAGGAGGTAATTCTCCCAAAATTGTATAGCAGAGTGCTAAAACACTTCATTTAGTTGTTATAGTAGATTAGATGCAATTTCACTTTCAGTCTTAGTCTTTCATTTAAATTTCATTTTCACTTTTACAACAATGAAGTATGGAGTCCCTCAAAATGCTATCACAAGGAGGCAGTTCTCCCAAAATTGTATAGCAAAGTGATAAAGCACTTCATTTAGTTGTTATCATTTTTGCTTTCATTTCATAGACATTTTGTCGGCTTATATTAATCTAACTATTCAATTTTTTTATTTGTTTTTATCTAATGCTCATTTCCTTGTCTCCCTTCATTAGAAATTAGATTCTAACATTAAAAGTCATTAGATTTAGTTATCCATTAACATTTAGAGATTTCATTTAGAAGCATAACTTTTTTTTTTTAGATTAATTTCCTTAAGCATGAGAAGCAAAACCCCCAAAAACAACATAAACTATAAAACAAAAAAGTAAGAGAAAGATTAACTAAGCACATATAGTGCACTACACTTCATCAGTTTACGATACCTGGATTGATAATTTATGTAGCGCAACTTAGGACACTGAATTGACTAGAAACTTTACAACCTGTATTATCTATTTGTTTTTCTCCACTGCCTCATTGCATTGCAGGCCCAACTATTCAATGTTGATGCGCTACTCACTCATTACCTATAGAGCATCAATCTCCCTGGCTCGAAGTTCTGCAATGACTCCATCCTGTAAGAGGTAGAGCGCCTCCAGAGGGAGTGCAACCATGTTCAACCCTACCCATTTTAAATTGCTCACCATGGGTCTGTCAGCCTCCTTCGCTATAGTAACTGCCCCATTTGGTGCCACTATTGTGTTGGTCATCCTTGTGCACAACATCTCTTTAGTAGCTAATGTGCCGATTGCGAGGCTGGTGGACACTGTGCCAACCTGTGGAGTGTTTTGACCTGATAAATCGTTCTTGCGGACAAGACCAATCTCCCTAGTATCAACAGATATCTAGCAACAAGCAGGGAAAGCAAATCTACCTTTCTCTAAACACATTGCAATTCATTAATAAAACATAAGAGGTATTTTAGACCCTACCTTAAGTCCAACGCTAGTTTGTGGCAGCCATGCTCCAACAGTTCCAAAAGAGTTTCCTTTTAAGAACCTGCAATCACAAACAAGCACACATCAAATAACACCTGCATAGCTAATATAATAAATCATGTTCATCATGGTGATCAAGGAATCCATGAAATAAACCATAAAACATAGCTTATTGCGAAAGATAAAGTTGATTGTATTAACTTTGAAATAGAAGAACTTTACAACCTTTGGTGCCTTGATGCTGTACAAGCTCTTCCCAGGGTCCAAACAGGAATCTCCTCTACTTTGACAAGCCTCACTCCCTTCCAAATGAGATCAAAAGGTATGTAATCTCTCCTCTCAAAAGATCAATTAGGAAGACTAAGTTCCAACAACATTTACCCTCAAAAATATTCAGCTTTCAACCTCTCAAGTAACCAACCTAATGCTTCATTTTATAGTGCAAAGGAAGGAGGTTACAGGTCCACCATTGAAGGGATAGAGTCCTCCTTCAAAGGGATAAGCTCCTCACATCAAGGGGTTAGCTCCTTAAGGTATGGGATGCATGAACCCTCAAGGAGCGAACTTACCACCTCAAGATTCCCTCTAGAAGCTTCCAAAAATGACTCAAAGTGAGTTTTTAAGAATGTACTTGCGCCTTTTTAACTTTTACAGGGGTTCGCACCCATAACACAGATACAGAGGAGTCAGGTGCACAAGGAACATGACCAATAGGTGCGGGACCATAAGCAATGCTAAGAGAAAGTGCAGAACCAGAGTTTTAGAGATTTTTAAGGTCTTTCTCTTATTTTCAGGGCTTGATATGAAAAACTGAGGTTTAAGATTTGCAGAGGAGGAAGGTATGAGTGATGATAGACTCACACTAATTGCAAAATGTCAAAGAGGCAATTTTTGTGCAAGAGAGTGCCCCCTAAAATGCGAAGTCTATAATAGATGAGGATGGTTTTTTGTCATCTAATAAGAGTGTAGTACTTTATCATTTCAAGGATCTTCCTGTGGACACCCTGGTCGGAACCTGTAAAAACATTCAATGAAAACTATATATATGAACATATCGTCATTGAGGTAGGCATTCCCATGCTCAGATCAAAACTGACTAGAAAACTATCTAAATTGGTCTGATACAGGAAAGATTTTGTAATATATCACAAGTATAGACATATGTAGACACATTATGCTGTAGCCATCTGTTTATGAATAGTCCACTGAATAAAAAAACTCCTTGCAGCCTAGACGGTGGAAACTAGATCCAGGGTCTTGATTTCTGCTTCCTGAACTAATATGATTCTATCCATTTGAATGAATGTGTCGAAGTCGAACATGGTAGAAACCACTTGATTACCAGTCAATGATGTAAATTGTTAACAAGTGTGAGAGAAACCACTGGTAATGTCAATGGCCCCCAAAGTATTCAGTACAATCCATGAAATGTGAATAAAGGAGTCGATGTTGAACATATCACAAAATTCTTTGATTGAAGGTCAATGATGCAACCAGTTGTCAAAGGTGAGAAGCCTGCCATTGAGGCATGCAGATTCCAAGGTACTGACGATTTCTAGATCATATTTCTAGATAATGAGTTGGAGTCGATATAAAGCGATTCATCGTAGGCAAGCCCACACCATGAAATCATAGATCAAGTTTTGAAGAAATCTATTTAGTAAGGACTAACTCGGGAATGGTCAAGATGGATGATAGATATTTTGCAAATGAATGGTTTATTTGAACTGAGCTCTTGAACACATAACGACATTGTAAATGGTTTGGTGACAATTGACCCAAAGCTAATACCCAGAAACTAGCTGAAGACTTTCAATATGGTTTGATTAACTGTTAGGCAAACGATTTCCCAACCCAGGTGAACAAAAAGTGTCGTGTTCAAGAGTGGTTAACTGCTTTTTTAAACACAAAGTATAACAAACAGGTTCATTTTTCTCTCTTTTCCCCCAACATTTCTGGCAAGTACCTCTTTATTTTTGAGAAGCTTGAGGACGATAACATTTGCTTGATTATAACCTCATCCTTCGAATGAGTGCAACTTAGTTTAAAATTTGAACCCTAAGAAGGAGTGGTCCGCTCCTGTTTAAAATTGAACAGGTCCTTTACTGTTGAATTTTAATGAGTCCAATATAGCATAAACTCAGTGTTTTACAATTTTAGGGAGTCAGAAGAAAAACTTAAGAAAACTCCATGGTTGTCCTTTTTCGTAAATTTGTGTCTCCCAAGCTCGAAGAAGTATAAAATGGTACTTGAGAGAACCACTTGACCATTATGATCAAGGAGTACTTTTCGTAATTAGTGCCTTCAATCTGAGAAAGTAAAAAAGTGATCAAAAACACGTCATTTTATTACCAGTATCGAACTTGAAATGACAAAAGTAGAATAATCTTTTCATGTTTATACAGTCAGAAAAGAGCTGTAAGTGGACTATCTTTTTAATTCTGTTTTAATGAGTTTAAAAAGGAAAAACTCAACAATTTTTTGATATTTTACGAGTGAGGAAAGAGCTTAAAGAGGACTCGTCCTAGAGGAACGAGTGGTATAAAGGGTAGCAACTGGTTCCGACAATGGTGGAACTGCTCAAAGCATGTAATGGTTAAGAAGTTGGCTAACAAAACCACTCATAACTACAGTCCCTCAAGAAAGGAAAAACAACCAAGTGAAAGCATATAATCGGCCAAAGAGATGGTGGCGATGGGATGAAAACAACCAAGGCTCATCTAATAGAATTTAGCATATAAAGATGGCAATCACGAGATGTAAAACAGGTATGGGTTCATTTTTACACAAGCTTGAACCATAAAGAACTCTGCTTGGATTCAGTTTCATGTTTACACAAGCTTGACACAAAAAACTATGCTTGTTATAAGTTTGCATGCCCCCAGCATAATGATGCAAATCGAGGTACATGCCCCCCAAGCTTCATTGCATTCAACCAGGTGGATAGAATGAAGGTTCACTTTCAATATCTTGAAAAGACTTGACTCGAAAAGGGAGGTGTTTCATTTTTTAATGAGGTTGACATAGGAAAAGAACTATCCTCAAAACCCTTGTTTCATTTTTAAAATGAACTTGACACAAGACAAGGAACTATGCTCTAAAATCCTTGATTCATTTTTTAATGAGCTTGACAGAAGACAAGGAACTATGCTCAAAATTCCTTGATTCATTTTTTAAACGAGCTTGACACAAGACATGGAACTATGCTCTAAAATCCTTGATTCATTTTTTAACAAGCTTGACACAAGACAAGGAACTATGCTCAAAATTCCTTGATTCATTTTTTAAACGAGCTTGACACAAGACAAGGAACTATGCTCATGACTCCTTGTTTCATTTTTTAACGAGCTTGACACAAGACAAGGAACTATGCTCATGACATCCAGTTTCATTTTTTAATGAGGTTGAGAGAGGAACAAACTATCCTCACGTCCTAGTTCCATTTTTTAATGAGGTTGACACGGGAAGAAACTATCCTCACATCCTAGTTTCATTTTTTAATGAGGTTGAGACAGGAAGAAACTATCCTCGCATCCTAGTTTAATTTTTTAATGAGGTTGAGCCAGGAAGAAACTATCCTCGCGATTGGTAAGGAATCGGAAAATGACTGTATAGCCTGATATGTAATTTCAAAGGGACTCATAGGCATCGTTCCATGAAATGAATCCACCTCGAAATCGGAAAGTACGATTAGAGGATCATCAAAAACAATTATGTTCGATGAAATCATATTAATATTTGCAATAGAAGGTGATACGTTAGGAGGAGGGAAGGAAAAAGTTGCTAGTAAACCAGAATATTTAATCAAACCTACTCCATCATATTGGTAAGGGAAAGTCGTTTTACCGACATGTTGAACACCATCAGTAGAGGCTGGGTTGGATGAGAAATAACTCAGCTGGTCTATTGTAACGATCTTTCCATTATGAGGAAACTTAACAAGCCGAAATACCGATGAAACAATAGCAGTCATAGCATAAGACACACTGCGACCCAAGAGAAGGTTGTAATCTAGAGGGGCATCAACCACTTCCACATCTAGATTAACAGTTTTTCCTTCTACCCCTATAGGTAAATCTTCCAAAATACCAAAAGGATGGAACCCTCGGCCATCAAAAGCCTTTAGAATCATGGGGGATTGATTGAGTGTAGGAGAGCCAAGCGAACTCCAACACTGGATCGACATAATACATGTAGAAGCTCCCTCATCAATCACAGTCCGAAAGAAAGGTCTGTTTTTTATTAACACTGGAATCTGGAAAGTCATTTGATGAGGGAGGTGAGGTGTACTATTCTCTAAATCGAATATTATAAGGTTCAAATCATGAATATCGATAGCTCCTATAGCAGACAATAGTAATTTACATTGTGCTGGGCATGATTGCAGCACATCCAAAATCGACATTGCTGAAGGGGCAATGGCCAGGTCTTCAACAATGTTATAATCCTGAACAGCTTGCACAGCTGATTTCTGAAATATACCTCTAGCAGGTGGTTTGGTTACTAAGTCTGGATTGGATTTCTCGATCTGAGGTGGATCGGAAACAAGAGGAGTTGAAGTTGATGGGTTTGAGTTAGAATATTCTGGCTCTTTACCATCGACAGGATTATTACTACCATAATCTTATGATCGCATCGCAATCTTGACATGAGACGTCATCATGATGGGTTCTTCTGGGGTATTCGAGGAAGAAGCAACCGCTTTACTATCCTGAGTAAGAGAAGGATCCTTCAAGATAGTAGTCGTTTGAGAATATTTAACAGATTTTGAAAACTCTGCTTGATATGGGCATTCTTTAGTAAAATGATCCCCATCACAAATGAAACAAGGATAGCGAGGTTTTCATTTTTCGTCAATAGATTCATTTTTACTTGTTTTCTTTTTGAATTTTGACTGTTTTTATTTTTCTCCTTCTTTTTACTACCAGATTTGGCCACAGATGAATCTACGACATGGACATTAGTAGAAACTTTAGCAAAAGATTCCCCCTTTAGAGAAACAGGTAAAGTTGTTGTAGGAGAATAATTCTTTGAAGATTTCTTCTTGCTCTTAGAACTAACTGAACCAATCATACCATCAGCAGCATGAGACCTTGAAGGAGCTGTAGTTTTCGGAAGATCAAGGATATTTTCGTGTAAAGTACCTGACTGCGTATAAATGAGGTCAAGGTACTGAGCCTGAGCAATTACTTGCTCTTCAATAACAACTCCTGCTTTAGCTACATCCTCAATGATTTTAGGTAATAATGATTTAACAAACCATTCGGCTAAAATTTGATCAGGAATAAAAACTTTCACCAAACACTGTCTACGTCACCATTCATGAATATGGTCAGAAATATATGTGGACGTAGATTGCTTTAATGAAGTTAACAATTTCGTGCCATTGTCGTATCTGACAGGCAACTGAAAATGAGTTAAGAAAGAAGTAGCTAACTAACTAAAGTTATAAAAAGAGCCTCGTGGTAACTCAATGTACCATTTGGCAGCGAGACCAATCAGAGTTCTTTGAAAAAGACGTAAGCAAATTGAATCATCTATGGTAGAATTAGATGCACACCAGAGGTGATAATTCATCACATGATTCGACGGATCCTCTCTTGACTTATCCTCAAACTTCCGGATATCACTCGGAAACTTATTAGGCATTGGCAGCCAATACGGAAGATAATAAATCAGATCGTTCGTAAGGCGCGACAAATCAGGAAAATCCAAAGTTGCAATAAATGGTAACTGATGGTTAGGTTCATGAAAACCTTGTCTAATGAGACTAGCGCTAGGAGGAGGATATCTAGGATAACCTAGAATCCGATTTGCATTAGGAATGTTATAACCTCCTGGGAAACCAGGATTAAACGAACCAAACTAAGGTTGTCGAGGCTACTGATAAGTATAGCCAGGGTACGGTTGATACTGATAAACTAAATTTTGTATAGTAGGACCAGATTGCTACTATCCCTGGTATGGTTGACTCGTGGAAATTGTACTTGGACCAACTTGTTCTGTAGGCATTTGGACTGAAGTCTAAACCATAGGTCCTGACTAGGGCACAGAGACTTGAGGAGTTGACACTGATGTAGGGATAGTAGAAATCAGAGCTACTGGTACTCCAAAAGTAGGCAGGGTAGATTGAACAGAAAATGCAGTAGTTGTAGCAACAATTCGAGGTAGAGTTTAAGGTGAACTAGGCCCAAGCTGAAGAACTACACTAGATGCAGAGGTTTGAACCATAGGTTGAATAGGTTGTTGGGTTGGACAAGAAACCAAAGGTTGTCCAGCTTGATTAGATAGCTGCACATTAGGTTGCAAATTCTATTGAGTTTGAGATGGATCCCACACCATATTCATTCTGGAACCCATAAAAGGTTGTACATAAGGAGGACCATAACCTAGTTGAACATAGGGTTGATAATTAGGAGGTACATTTCCAGTTCGTTGTAAAAATGACTGAACAGAAGGCAGTTGGAAACCTTGAGTTGGGTACTGACTTTGAGGTTGATAACCCTGAGGCATGTACTGAATCTGGGATTGAAAAGCATCCTAAAGAATATGGGGTTGACCTTGGGGTATGTACTATCCTGAAGGTTGATAACCTTGAGGTAGCCCTCCAAACAGAAACTGACTACCTTGGGGTTTCCCCCCAAGTGAAAACTGACTACCTTGAGGTTGCCCCCTAGGTGGTAATTGACTACCTTGTCTCCCAAGTGGTAACTGACTACCTTGCCCCCCAGGCGGTAAATGACTACCTTGAGGTTGCGGATTTGGAATAATACCACACATCATAAAAATCTGCTCTGCATTCAACATTTTAGTTCCATTGTTACCAGATGATAACTGATATTCAGTTGGTCGAGGAGTTGCTCCTGAAAAAGTACCAGAAAGTGACTGGTATCCAAAAGGAACAGTAGGACCACCATATAAAAATGTTTCCAGTGATTGGGAAAGCATGGACGACTGTCTCGACATGATTAGTCAAGGATAATAATCTTTGGGTGTATGATGAAAGTAATCACTCACAAAAAAAGAAAATTTCAATAAAAGCACCTCATGTCTCTAAAGAACCAAACAATTGAATCACACGCCTAAAAAATCTAAGAGTTGAAACCACACAGAAACAGTAACTTTCTGTACCGAAAACACTAGTTGGTGATGAAATCCAACGTCGCAAAATTCAATACAGAAATAACGGTTGCAAAAGTTACCCGGACAACCTACTTAATGAAACAGACTGACATAAGTTTCTTCCCATAACCATCTTGAGTGAAGAGAACCCCGAGAGAGTCCAAGTGAGTCTAATCGACGTCTGCTCCGGGTACAGTGAGACCCGTCCTGCACCATCACCTTAGGAAAGAATCTTAAGATTATAGTCACTAAGGTTACCAACAGTAACAAATACAACTAGGGAAACAATCTACGATCCGATCTACGTGCAAGGGAAGAGTAGCAAAGCTCAATCCCCTTGAAGGCTCCTCGACATGATCAATCTGAGGTTTACCAACAAGTGACGCCAGGCTCCTCGACAATGGTTAATCATAGGTTTACCGTTTTTAATACGCGCAAATATGCTATCGTTCCCAATGAGACAAACTTGATTGTCTCAAAGGTTTGGACATGATCTTGTGATTGACTCCTTTAAGGGGAGCTTCCCAGATTATATCAATTACAACTAGATTTATTTCCTACCGCAAGATACATCTACTTGTTTGTTTTAACTATCTTGGAGAGTTAATTACTCCCCACTCCAAGATACTAGCCTAAGCTATATTGGTAATAAGAGCCCTAGAAATAAAAAGATTGCTAGATTAATTTTAATTAAGCGCTATTTTTATTGGTTGTTTCTTAAGTCAATAGGTATGGAGATGAAACTTTGATGGTGTGAAGACTCGACTCCAAAAACACTAAAAAATGCACCTAAAAATGATAAACAATTCATTTTCCTTCAATGAATTTCTAGCTAAAAGAAAGAGTTGAGAATGAAATTCTTGGAAAAACAAATCTTTCCTTCAACATGTCAATGAAAAGAAAATCTTTTTGTCTTTTTCAATAAACTCAAAAAAGACTACTAATCAAAGCTCACAAAAATAAATCCCTTTTCTTTTCAAACACTCAAAACTACAGAAAACAATTCTTTCAAAAGAGATTCTACAATTTATAGAAAACAATCAAAACTATGAAAAACTAATCTTGAGATCTAAAAACTTCTAAAAATCTAATTGATATAAAAGCTTTAATTATTTTTGAGGACGTTTTACTTAGCTATTCAGAAAACTAAGGATTAATTCGTTCAGAAAAAAAAAAAAAATCAATCAAAAACATCCAAATGTGTTTTCTTTTGTAAAAATGAAATTAAAAACTTATAACCAAGTTCGTTCAAAGATTTTCAAAGAGAAACAAAATCTATTTCTCACCAAAGGAAGATTTCACAAACTAGCCAGACTCATCAAGATGGAAAAAAATACTAGGGTGATCTAAGGTTTCTTAGGCTTCTAATCTTTAAGTCACTACAAAGACCGAGTGAAGACCAATCCAGGCATGGAAAACTTCTAGAAATTCATTTAAAACAACAACACCAATGGAACTTACTCACGAGAGACTTTTGACAGGATACATGTAGATATGGGAAGAGACAAAGAGTCGTAAACTAAACTTAAACCTAACTGGACGAAAAGATTTCAGGTTTTTCAAAAATTTTGACAAGGTCTGCAAGCTTCTAGTATAACCAGATGCGGTACCGCTCTGTGCAGTAAAGTAACAGTGCGAGGATGTCTACACTGTATTACAAACAGAACGTGCGGTCCTCTTAAAAATTTTAAAAAGACAAAACACAATCCAGAACCTAAAACTACCCAATCCCACACACATAAAGCAAAAACTAGAAACAAAAACAAGTTTCTCAAGTCAAAGACAAAAGAAATTCAAAAACCAAATTCAATCCCTAGCGGAGTCGCCAATTTGTTGGTCGGATAAATCATTCTTGTAGACAAGACCGATCTCTCTAGTATCAACAGATATCTAGAAACAAGCAGGACAAGCAAATCTACCTTTCTCTAAACACATTGTGATTCATTAATAAAACCTAAGAGGTGTTCTAGACCCTACCTTATGTCCAACGCTAGTTTGTGGCAGCCATGCTCCAATAGCTCCAAAAGATTTTCCTTTTAAGAACCTGCAATCACGAACAAGCACACATCAAATAACGCTTGCATAGCTAATATAATAAATCATGTTCATCATGGTGGTCAAGGAATCCATAAAAAAAACCATAAAACATAGCTTATTGAAAAAAATAAACATGATTGTATTAACTTTGAAATAGAATAACTTTACAACCTTTGGTGCCTTGATGCTGTACAAGCTCTTCCCAGGGTCTAAATAGGAATCTCTTCTACTTTGACAAGCCTCACTCCCTTCCAAATGAGATCAAAAGGTATGTAATCTCTCCTCTCAAAAGCTCAATTAGGAAGACTAAGTTCCAGCAACATTTACCCTCAAAAATATTCAGCTTTCAATCTCTCAAGTAACCATCCCAATGCTTCATTTTATAGTGCAAAGGAAGGAGGTTACAGGTCCACCATTTAAGGGATAGATTCCTCCTTCAAAGGGATAAGCTCCTCACATTAAGGGGTTAGCTCCTTAAGGTATGGGATGCATGAACCCTCAAGCAGCGAACTTGCCACCTCAAGATTCCGTCTAGAAGCTTCCAGAAATGACTCAAAGTGAGCTTTTAAGAATGTACTTGTTCCTCTTTAACTTTTACAGGGGTCCACACCCATAACACAGATACAGAGTAGTTAGGTGCATAGGGAACATGACCAATAGGTGCGGGACTGTAGGTAATGCTAAGAGAAAGTGTAGAACCAAGGTTTTAGAGATTTTTAAGGTCTTTCTTTTATTTTCAAGGCTTGATATGAGGAACTAAGGTTTAAGACTTGCAAAGGAGGAAGGTATGAGTGATGATAGACTCACACTAGCTACAGAATGTCAAAGCGACAATTTTTGTGCAACAGAGTGCAAACCTGTATCTCCTGTATTTCTGTCCAGATAGCCTCTAATAGCAGTTGTTGTTGTTCTTAAAATTGTTGGAGGGCCTTTGCGGTGACATCCCTCACCATTTTACTGACATCATGAAAATCCCCCTCAGTGAGGGTGATTGGGTCGAAAGAAGTCTTGGATGCCTTTGTTTTTCTTTCGTGGCACTATCTTCTCTTGTGGTCGCGGACGCTTGAGGTGGGTGGATGTCATCTATGGGTCCACGCCACCTTGTTCTATGCCTGTCTCTAGTTCTGGTGAAGGTGACTTATGTCCTTCACACTCTTCTTCTCCTGTTTTCTGTTGTTCTACCAACTTCGCAGCATTGCACGGTGCCTGGGCTTTATCCGCTACTTCCTCTTTCCTATGCTTCTCAACCAGCTGCGCCATTCAAAGCTTTATCTCCTTTTGCACTATGTAATGGACTTTTCCGTGTCCAACACGGAGGTAGCTGGAGTGCGCCACTATGGCAGCCAAGACTCAAGGACTGTGAATATCACATCATCAATGTTTCCAGGAAAACTAGTGTCTATTCAGATCTGCTAGTCCCATTAAGATGGGTAGCTATCTTAGAAACAAACAATTCAAAGTAACTTGTGTTTTCCTTTATGGGAGATAGATGAGAGAGAAGCAAAGAGCACCAACCTTAGTCTTTTGCTTGGCTCCTTGCTTGTTTCCTCTCTCCTTTGATAGATCTTTGCCACCCCTTTCTCACTTTTCCTGCTTCAAAGAACACCTGTAGAGTCAAAGCAGCAAAATACCATCAAAGCATAGAGATCTATGATACCATAAACAATGTAGAATCAGATATACATTAACCATACAAATGCATACACAAATACAAGATTCAGAAATAAGCAAGCATATGGAGGAAAACTCAAATAGCTTTATTGATAGAAGTAGAAGATAGGATTACAACCCAGCTGTCTGATCCAGTGCCATCCTCCCAGCATGAAAGCCCTCTTCACCTCATGAAAAGTTAGATCACCCAACAATATAATGTCTTCAAAGAGAAACCAGTAGCACTTCCTTATAGATTACAAAATTCCAACCTCTGGATCTCTAGGATGAGGGATCCATATATAGATATTAGCAGGTGGGTGAGTTAGCTTTTGGGTTTTTTATTAGTGTCATTTCACTGATAGTTCTTACTTCCACTTGGAGATTTCATGATCTCTTACTCATCACTGGGCGAATTCAGAGAGGAAAGTGTCATATGAGCAGTTTCTAGAAGATTCTCCGAGTTTCCACCTAGCAAACTGCTTCTGCCATTTGTCTGCTTTCACTCATCGCACTGTACAGAAGGGTTTTTCTATATGCATCACACCGCTTGTGTGTTATAGGTGAGATTCATCGCACCCTCAACATGGAGTAGTCTGTATGGTCCATTTTTGACCAGTTCTGAGTAGTTTTCAGGGAGAACTTCTGGGAAATGATGTAATACGTTGACCTTGATCCTTTAGGGTATGAAACAACACTTTTAGGGATTTAAGAGCCCTTGGTTTATTGGCATATGTGATTGGGGTTTCTGTGACCAAATATGTCTATAATAGTTTCCCCCTAAAGCATGAGGTCATAAACCTTCTGATGTCGGGTGAAATGCTTTATCATGAGGATCCGAGGTTTTTCAAACTGGAAGGTGACCTGGAATAAGATACAATACAATACATTATCTTCATAATATTTTCATGATCTAGTTGAGGCGGGCATTCCCATGCTCAACTTTATAAATTGATTTTCATGTGCATAGGAAAGACAACCATCTATGTGGCATTCTGATGATTCTGGTAGAGCCATCATCTCTTAGCTTGGATGATCATCTGTGTAGCTATGGAGTACATTTGATGTCTTTATTTCCCTGAATATATCACAACCTGGATGGATGAAACTAGATCTGGGGTCTTCAAACTCGTTCAATCTTCACCCAATGTACAAGTCGATCCATGTGAAAAGATGTTCTGCTGTCGAACATGGAAAGACATTGCCTGATTACCAACCAATGATGTAAGCTGTTAACAGGCGCGAGAGGAATCACTGATAATGATAATGACCCTCAAGGTACTACAATACAATTCACGTGGTGTGAATACATGAATGGATGTTGAACACCACACAAAATCTTTCGGTCAAAGGCCATTGATGTAAACCAGTCGCCGGAAGTGAGAAATTGCCATTGAGGCATGCGAGCTTCAAAGTACTGAAAGGGTTTTTCCTTAGTCAACTTCTTGGATAATGAGCTGACGTCGAGAAGAAGTGACCCATCGTAGGAGGGCCTTAATGAATCCCACATCTACAAAACGAAATGGAGCAAATGATTTTGTGGAGGTGAAAATGATCTGATGATACAAGGTTCACGGTGGCAGTCATGAAAAATTGAGCGTGAAGGTATTGTAGTGGATGAGGCATTAGCTGGGTTGGTGAATTCTCTAAGTGAGTTCTCTTGAACATATCGGTGACACTATGATGGATCGGTAGCGTTAACCCTATGGATGGTACGAAGGACCATTGGTGATGGTGAACGGAATAACCCAACCTGACTCAATCATGGTGATGGAGTGAAAGTGTCATGTTCAAGAGCAACTTGTTACCAATGAAGTTCTTCAAGTTTTCTTCCCTTTTTCCCCAGTCATAACTGACCAGTACCTCTTTATTTTTGTCAAGTTTGAGGAGGATAACATATGCTTGTTCTATAATTTTCCCTTCGAGCAAACCTGTCACTCTATTTTAGCGAGTCTAGCAACAATGAAACTTGCTCTTGTCCAGATGGACAAGTTCGTCACTATTGTTTTAACGAGTTGAATGAAAAAGATAACTCGGTCCTTTTCATTTTTAGGGAGTTTGAAAAGAGACAAAAAGGAAACTCCAGTAGTCCTTTTTCATGCTATAATCCCTTAAGTCTGAAAAAGTATAAAATAATAAGAAAGGGATGAATTTTCAATAGTTTTAGCGAGCCAAAAAAGACAAGTGCTCGTTATTTTTGTGTAATGATCCCTCAGGTCCAGAAAGATTAAAATATAGAGGAGGGATGGTGCTTCCCTTTACTTTAACGAGCTAGAAAGGCCAGTAGCTCGGCAATCTTTTCATATTTTACAAGTCTAAAAAGAGCTTAAACGAGACTCATTTTTGAGCAACGAGTGATGTATCCGAGTAGCAACTAGTTCCAGGTAAGTTTGGAACTTCTCAAACATGGTAGTGTAATGAGGGTGGCTAGTAGAAGCACTCATCGCAGTTGTTCCTCAAAAGGGTAAACAATCAAGTGGAGGCATATGATTGGCTAAAATAGTGGAGGTGATGGTAAGAACATGGCCAAGGCTCGAAAGGCTGATAGCAATGCGATCACAAAGGTTATCACAGAGGGTGGATTCATTTTTTAATGAGCTTGAATCTTTGGAAACTATGCTCAGTAATAATAGTCAGAGATGTTCAATTCACTATTAACACTATGTTCTTTTGACGGTCGTACTACCTGTTCAATTGCTCCATCAAATTGATTAGAAACGTAAATACATGCTTGAAAAATCAGTTAAAAACCAACATCTTACTAGAATTACATGAATAGTAACATAAAAGTAGTTTTACCTCTCATTTTTACCATTTCATTCAAATTTGGGATTGTTGGAGCTTTGGAGGTGTTTTCCCCCTTGATTTTCACCAGATGATTTTGGGAGATTCGGTGGACAACTTCTGGTGTCATCTAAACCAGGTAGGAGCTAATCCTGAGCTCTTCAATTGCATTCTTTCCTTTTCTGATTCTGAGTAGCTTTTCCTTTTTTCTGGGCCTCAGGGGTTTGAACAATTCGTTCTCTCCCCATTACAACTAGTATGCATCGAAAGGTGTGATGCCTACTGAGCTAGCCATTGGCCAGTCAGTATGCATACCACCCTGTACACAGCTAGGCTGCGATGGCTGCAGGAGGGAAAGTTTATGTACTATTTTTTCATTGAAATTTTCCCTGTTTTTTCCCAAATCAAGATCCTAATTCCTCTGTTGTTTGTTTTTCAGAGATTCATCAGATCAAGATGGTCATTACATGGCATGAATGCGAGCATGAAGAAAAGGATATGATTGCCTTACATGACCTGGGTAAGGTTACTGCATTGCGAAACTGTGGCTTGCTCAAATTCTTCTGCATATCTAGCATGATGCAATAAATCAATTTGTTGCAATATCTTCTTGATGCATGGGATCCTACCAACCAAGTATTCCAGATTAGAGGTAAATCCATCCCTTTGACAGTTGAGGATATATACTTCTTGACCGGGTTATCGAGGCGTGGTGCCCCTCTCTCACTATCAAGATCCGCCCGTGGTGGTGAATCCATGAGGGATTATATTTGGTAGTTCTGTAGAGATGGATCTCAGCTGAGTAGGGACAACAAGATTAGTATTTGAGATGTCACTGACCGGTCCTTGAGGACTATTTTATTCACCTTTGCTAGATTGGCTGGTAGCATGGCTCTTCATTTGGCCAACAGGTCCTATATGTAGTATGCCTTAGAATGCCTTGAACCAAAGGTATTCAACTGGTGTGATGCAGTACTTCCGGTTATAAAAGAACAGCTTTCCAAGGTGAAGAACATAATATCCAAGAACTTTGGTTGTGGTTCTATTCTGACCACTTTCGCCTTAGAGAGGATCCCATTGATGCAGACAAAATACAATTCAATCGGACTGCTAGCATCGAGGGAACCACGGATGCAGAGATGGGTTGATCTTATGGCCAAACATGCTGGTTAGTCGCAGATTTCATTCTTTGATGCCTTCTTTGAGTGGTTCAACTATCAGGAGATGGTCTTCGGCCAGTATCCATATGTTGGGATGGATTTCGAGGTGACCCGGATTTGGCGTTACTGCTTGGCAAGCAATGGGGTGTTATAGGTAAAAAGATCTGACCATATCTCTGTTTATTGCTTTCATAATGTTGTTGTGTTTTTTAAATGTTATCAAGACTAATCAAACTCATATATTTGTGTAGATATTGGTCCAGAGCAACCAACAACGTGCCCAAGGGTAGCAACAGTCATTCTAGCAGGAGAGGCTGTAGGGAGGGTTGTCCTTCGCGATTTGGACATAGCGGAGACCCTTGCAATATTGTAAGATCAGATCGAGGGTCTCACCCTTGGTGTTCAGGATGTGAGGACTGACGAGTTACCTCCAAGATTACATCTCCATACAATTGGCGTGCGGAGTTGATGGACTAGGCTCTTACATATGATCGCACAGGCAGTGACTTGTTATCACCAACACCATTAGTCTAGGGTGCTTTCCTGCATTTTTTGAGTTTATTGGGTCGTATGATTGATTTTGTCTTCGACACATAACATTTTGTAAAAAACTATAAACATTTATATGTTTTTTTGATTTTCGAAGTTTTATTTTGGTTAAGTTATATGATTTTGATGCAAATGTTGATTGAAATGCTTTTTCCTTTATAAATGCTGTAAATGTCTATCTAACACATAATTTGCTAATGAAACAGTTAATGTGTTTAAATTTATGGAAATGTGTTGATATTGAATAGAATCAAACTGCCTTTCCAAAGTCCTAACCCTTAGGAAAATACGATAGATATCTAGATTCCAAATGGAATAGATGCTAGTAAGTTGTAGGATGACGAGTTGTGAGTCTAGCCTGACAACAAGTCTGCGTATGCCATGTGTGATGGCATCATAGAGAAGCTCCATCAATGCGCTGTACTCAGTGAGGTTGTTCATTGATCGACCAGTAAATATCCCTCTGAAACTCACTAACTCGCCGCTTGGATCAAAAATGGCCCAGGCTGCAAAAGATAGGTTCCACATACTACAACTAGTTCCATTGATGTATCCAACAAATGATTCCAATAGGTCCGACATCTGCAACAAATGCAAAGTGGATTACCTAATCAAAATGATCACTCTTGGTGAAAACAAAAACATAAAAAAAGCATGTCAAAGATTACTACACTTGATAAAGTGTAGTAACGCTTAAGATATAACCCGTTTCAGGGTTGCGACAGTGGAATCCCATCATAATCTACTAGCTCGTGGGCTCCTTTTGCTAATACTCGCTTAACAATGTAGGGACCCATCTACAATAGTTGGAACTTACCTGCTCCCAATTTATCGGATTCCTGATCATAAAGGAAGATTAGGTCACATTCTGAGAAGACACGGGGTTTGAAATTCTTGTCAAATTATGCCTTGACTCATTTCTTATGAGCTTCATTAACCAAGGTGGTGCCATGATGGGTTTCATCCAATTGGATTAGTTCCAAGAAATGAGCCTCTTACTCTGAAGTTTTGGGGAGAAGGTTGACTACGAGCTTGAGAAATGAAATTTCACACTGAATCAGTAAGATTGCTTTCAGGCCATACACCAGCTGAAAGGGTGTAAATCTAGTTCCATTTCTCACTAATGTCCTATATGCCCACAAGGCCAAGTACAGGATTAGGCGTCATTTCTGTTTGTGGACTCTAATCATCCTTTGCAGCATGCACTTTAGGACTTTGTTGATGGCCTCAACTTATATGTTAGCTTGCAGATAGTATGGAGTAGAACTGTCATGGGACAGTCCTAATTTGGCAGCTAATTCAACCATCATGTGATGCGAAAATGCGATCCATGATCTGTGACTATAGCCTGCAGAACATCGAATCTAGAGACTAGATGATTGAAAAATAAAAGAGTAGCCGTTTCACTGCTGTTGTTTAATGTACGTATCACCTGGGTCCATTTTGTAAAATAGTCAACTGCAACTATGATATACCCATGCCCCCTAGCCGAGGTGGGGTTACATGTCATGAAATCTATGCCCCATTTGGTGAATTCCTCAACAACAACTACTGGATGAAGAGGTGCGGGAGGTAGTCTGGTTTTGCGGTCGAAGATCTGACAAGCATGGTAACTTCTCACTACGATTATGTAATCTTTGAACATAGTAGGCTAGAAGTAACCTTCTCGTAAGATATTTTGTGCCATAGCATAACCAGATTGATGCCCCCCACATGCGCCTGAATGGCAATCATTTTGGACTTTTTTGGCCTCCTCATGTGTGACGCACCTTTGTAGAACTATGTGGATACCTTGACGGTAAAGTGTATCACTGACGTTCATGTTGTCTTTTGCTTGGTATCAAGTATGTCATTGTTCAGAGCGAGAGGTATTAGGCCTGTATGTTTGAGTTTGGAAATAGATTATTGTGTCTCCATACCACAGATCACTTGACAATATCAAAAACAAAGATTCATCCACAACTGATGCTTTGGATGTTGAATCATTGGATGACGATGGGAAGTCGTATAGTAACTCTGCAAAAACTAGAGATTTCCTTGATTTGGATTTTATGAATTCCAGATCAAACTCTTGCAAAATCGCTATCCATTTCAAATATTCCCCCGCCTAGTAATTGACATGACAGAATGTAATTCATAGGGTTGCAATCTAACAAAATGGTAGTTTTGCGAAAGAGGATATAATGTCAAAGTCTATGTACACCTTGAACAGCTGCAAGAGCTAGATTTTCAACATAAGAGTACTTGCTTTTTGTATCATTTAATTTTTGACTTAAATAATAGACAGGATGTTCTATTCCATTTTGTTCTTGTACTAAAACCATTGCGATGGTTGTATCTGCTGCAGCTAGATACAGGTTAAAGTATTTTTGATAGTCATGAGTGTACATTTATGATTCTTTTATTAGGGATTCCTTTATAGCATCAAAGGAAGCTTGCGCAACCTGATCCCAGTTGAAGGGAACTTTTTTTTTCAAAAGACATGTATAACCTTTAGCAAATTTGGCGTAATTTGGAATGAATCCCCTCAGAAAGTTTTCTTTCCCTTGGAGTTTATGAATCTGAAGCAAATTTGAAGGCGGAGGCATATCGATGATTGCCTGAACCTTACATGGGTTGAGTCGAATCCCCTCCTTAGAAACTACGAAACCAAGTAAATGACCAAAACCAACACAAAACACACACTTGTGTGGATTGAGTCTTATCTTATAGTGTCGGCAACGTAAAAATATAGCTCTTAAATTTTGCAAATGATTAGTCTGCTTTCATGAATGAGCCAGTAGATCATCGAGATATGGTTGAACGATGTGCTTGATATCGTGGAAGGCGTAGTTCATAGCCCTCTGAAAATTTACCCCTGCATTTTTTAAAATGAAAGGTAGTTTGTGGTACGCGAATGTGCCCCACAGACATATAAATGTAGTCTTCAACTGGTCCTATGGGTGAATGTTTATTTGATTATATCTGTAAAATCCATCCATAAATGAAAAGATTTCACATCCAGTGCATTCATCAATTATCTGTTTGATGAAGGGTGTAGGGTAGTTGTCCTTTGGACAAGCTTGATTTACATCCTTGTAATCAACACACACTCTAATCGTTCCTTGGTTTTTCATCACAAGAACAATATTTGATACCCAATCAGTTAGAGGAATAGGGTAAATGAAGCTAGCATGTAAACGTTTTTCAACTTCTACCTTGATGGAAGTGGCTTTCTTCGGGTGAACTTGCCGAAGCCATTGTCGTACCGGTTTGACATCTGGGTACATCTTAATTTCGTGTTCAACTATGCTCGAGTCAATGCCTGGAATTTTTTCATATGACCATGCAAAGAAATCTTTGAATTCGTGAAAGAGAGCACAATATATTTCCAGCTCTGAAGAAGAGCAGGATTTGCTGACATGAATATTCTCTACAACATTAGGTTTGGTAGATATATTTATCATGATATTTTCTTCAATATTGCACAGATTTTGGCTCGGAATCCACCGTATTTATAGTATTTGATAGAAAATCAAAAACTAAAGGATGATTAAGGTCACTGGAATAATCTTCATTGTTATCTTGAAGATGGGAACAATGGTGGTAATCTTCCCATGGTGCCTCTCCTATAATTATTGACTGAATGATTCCTTCGTCTGTAGAATGTACATGCGACCAATGATCTAAAGAGGAGCCATATTCTTGAGACCTATCTATCCAAGCACTCGATGAGCGCTGATTTGGGTTTGCTGCCCAGGCCAAGAAAATTGATTGCTACAAAATTTCTATTGGGGTTGGAGGCAATACCTGGTGATGATCCATGCTAAGAAAATGTTCGAAAATATTCTTAATCTTTGCTGATATAGAAGATACCATATTACAGGTTTCCACCGTGGCCACTTTTGCCAGATTACTTGGAGGTGGTAGGGAAAAAGTACCCATGAAGGCAGGGTCTTTTAGGAGGCCTACTCCGTCATTTTGAAGTGATTGAGAGCTTCCATGGATCATTCCAATGCTTCCCGTAACTTGTGAACTGTTGGGGAGAAAGGTTTGTTGGTCAGCGATTGTAATTCTGCCTTGGAAGGGAAATGCAATCTTTCTAAAATATGTTGACACAATAGCAGCCATATCATAACTCCAGGGCCTTCCAAGTAGGATATTGTAATCAAGGCTTCCATCGATAACTTCACGTCAATTTCTACTATCTTGCCCCCCGGTTCAACTTGCAAGTTACTTAGAATCCCGTACTGTGTGTATGTTCGTCCATTGAATGCTTTTAATGTTGTTGATGATGTTGACAAGGGTGGTGAGCCTAAAGTTTTCCAGCAACTCATTGACATAATGCAGGTAGATGCCCCCTCATCAATGATGTTTAATGAATAGTTTTGTTGAGGGCTTTTACCTGTACGAGGAAAGTGAGTTGAGCTGGTAACTGAGGTTCATATCCTTTATGATTAAAGGCCACCAGATTTCATCCTTTGGGTCAATCCCACCTATTGCTGATAATAAATCTTGCTTTTGGGAGGGGAAATTCTGTAGTAATTCAAGTGTCGACATAGCGGATGGCGATTGGGCCAAATCCTCTACTATATTATAATTATGTGCTGCTCGAGCACGAGGATTAAATGTCGATTTGTGTACTACTCCCTTTGGCGGCTTTATTGTTAGCTCAGGAATGATGGGTGGCACAACTTCGGACGAAGTTGTTGTCAAACTATTAGGTTGATTTGTAGCCTTGTTGTTCGACATATGTGGATTCCCATAATCTTTATTCCCTGTTGATATCAAAGCATCATTTTACTATTTTGAAATGGACAACATAAGCACTTGGGATGGGGAAGCATTATCGATAGCAACCAGATTGGTTTCTGTGTTTGGAAATGGATCAATCAATACCGCCAAGGTATTTGAATTCTTAAAGAACTTCTTGACCTCAGCTTGATGGGGATACTCTTTCATCCAATGGTCCCCATCGCGTATGAGACATGGTTGAGTAGGTTTCTTTTTCCCAGTAGGGTTTTCAGAATGTTTTTCAGGAGTTGAATCTTCCTATTTTGTCTTTTTGTTTTTTCCTTTCTTCTTGGCCCCTGGTTGCTTCGGTTCTTTTCCTTTGTCGGATGACACAACATTAACCTCCGAAGTAGGAAGTTTTTCATTTGATTTTTTACTGGAAAGTGCAAGGGCTTTACTAGTTTGAGCCTTTGCGATTTGCGTACTTGAGGTGCCAATCATGCCATCGCCAGCATGAAAGTCCCTATTTGATTTAGGGAGAGGAGAAACATAAAATTATAGTTTAGGAGAGTCAGGAATTTTGTCATAGACCATGCTAGACAGAGTATAGATCAAGTCTAGATATTGTCCATGAGAAATGACTTGCTCTTCAGTAACAACCCCTCCCTTGGCCACATATTCTGTAATAGAAGGTAACAATGACTTAATAACCCATTCAGCTAGAAGCTAATCAAGAAGATACGTCTTTACCATTCGATGACGACGTCGCCATTCATGAAGATGATTAGATATGTGAGTGGTTTTTGTCTATTTAAAATTGGTAAGGAGCTCCATTCCTATTTCGTACCTTATAGGTAACTAAAAATGGGTTAAAAAGGTAGTGGCAAGGGTGCTAAAGTTGTCGAATGAAGCTCTAGGAAATTCGATGTAGCATTTCACTACCAGACTAGTTAGCGTTCACTAAAAAAGGAAAAGCCTAATCAAATCATCATTGAGGGTGTTGGACGAACACCACAAATGAAAGGTCATTACATGATTCGATGGATCTTCACCCAGATTTCCATTGAATTTAGGAATATTTGACGGACGTTTATGAGGAATCGCTAGCCACCAAGGGGCATAAACAATTGGATCATTTGCTAGCCAATTCAGATCGGGTAATTCTAAAGTTGCTACGAAAGGCAACTATTGATTCAGGTTTGGCAAAGCATACCCAGGATAAGGTGGGATTGCCTGAGTAGTGGGTCTTTGTATACCAGCATAATGTATTTGATGTTCATACATTGATAAGGTTGATGGGCATAACCATTATAACATGATTGTTGGTAACTGTTTTGAACATACAGTTGCCCATTACCCGCAAAGCTTTGTTTCTCAAGTCCTCGGTAAGCTTGCTAGAATTGTGGTTGTTGATATTGTACCAGCCATGGTTGTTGGACCATTTTTCATTGTCCAATACTGGATGTTTGACCAAGATGAGGGGTTATAGTACTTGTTTGAGCCTGATTCGCTTCAGTTAAGGGGCCACTAATCTACGGTTGTGATTGAGTTGTCGAAGCAAGAGGCTATTGTATTACAACCTGAGAGACTTGAGGTTGACATACAACAGGCAACGCTTGTACTTGCGACACCATCAAAATAGCCGGTGTAGTGGGAATGTTTGACACAAGCTGATTTGGTTGCATTGAATATACAACTCTTGGCTATTGAGGTAGTATTGGTACCCAACCACTAGATGCAATTCCAGCTAGACCCGAATTTTGCTGTGAACTCTCATATGTTTGCTCTCCCAGAGGGAACATTGAAAAGGCATACTACCCCCATATGGCGGAAATCCAGTGTTCAAAGGGTAAATTTGTCTTTGGAGACTGAACTACCCAAATTGATACTGATGTGAAGGATTAATTTGTTGAGTCTCAACATAAGAAATTCTAGATAAGATTCCAAATGAACAAATAGGAATAGACCATGCTGTCGAAACAGTCCCTAGGTGGAATCCATATAGCGGTTGAGAACTAGTTGGGACAAATGGTATACCAGCAAACATTGTCATAGTAGTGGCAGGAGGCTCTGTTGCGGCCATATCAGATGACACAGTCCTAGATGTTGATGGTTGTTCAGACATATTGAGTATATCGAACAAATTTCATAGCGATCCGACGGGAACTTACGATGAAGGGTGATCAAAAGAACCAACTTCTGTAGTAGAAGGATATAGGTGCATCCCAGTTCCAAAATGCAATGGGGTACTGGATGGAAGATCCTCTACAATCTCTTCTATACCAATCAGTCCAAGTAGAAGAGGAAGACCGTTAGGTTCGTAAAATATTTCCGGTGTCGAAGAAGGTATAGTCTCTATAGCAACAGATATTGGAGGGGTGACACCTTCCAAATCAGCCTTCGATGGAGCTGGTTCAGGAATAGAAGTGTTTACCATTACACTAGGATTAGTTCTAATGTCCTCTTGTAACTGCGGAACTTCTTCTGTAGAGGCAAGGGTACCATAAATAATTGGAGTAACTGGAGCCTCTGATGATGTTGAAAAACAAGTTTCAAATAAACCAGGAGATTTTGACCTAGTTAAATGAGATCATTTGGCCCGAAATGGTTTCATTTCTGGAGTCAAAGACGGTTGACTCATTAGTCTCTGCGAACGACGGGGTTTTGATTGACTTTCTTTGATGATTGCAGATTACTTGATCAACTCAAAATTAAAAGGGGAAAATGTTATTCCAAATTAAATGAATTTTATGACGCTTTGACACAACTTGCTTTTTCAATTTTTAGGTGTCGAGAAAAAGCTAAAGGTGACTCTAGTAGCCATCGATTTTTAATGAGCCTGAAGTGACAAGTGCTCATATGGAACTTTTCTTTTAAGGAGTCGAAAATGAACGAAAGTAACTACTCTGGAAATCTAGACAGAGGAATTACCAAACCAATCATAAAACTGCAATATACACCTCGGTGGTAAATTAAAGGGAAATTACCGAGGACTTTACGTACAAAAGTCAGTCTTCCTAAATCCTGTGTTTAGTGCATTGCGATCGATAAGGTGGCAGACACGACTTCCTAAGGATAAAGGATATCAGCCTATTGTGGTCTCCAAATATATACTCGACGGTACGTGGGAGCACAAGTCCATACTAGCACTTGTCATATCAAAGAGGAGGAATCACCCAACCTATGATGAAAACAATAGTTACTAGGCTCTACGACATTGGAATACGTCTCTAGCCTGGACTTCTAGATGTTGTGCGTTAGGTTCCAAAGCATTTTTATGTTCATTGAGGTTTATTTTATAGTTGATCTTTCTTAAGAAGTTTGCCTTTCAAGGTTCACCACGTAATGTAGATGTACAATTCCTAAATATGCAATCTAAATGATAAACAATTGTTTGTTTTCTTTTAGCAATGAAGATCCTAGCTAGTAAGGAAAGAAGAGTAAGATTCTTTCAACATAGAGCAGATGAGCACACACTAAATGCACTTTTCCTAAATCAATTTCTACATGCAATCTAATGCAAATGCACATGCATGTATTTGTTTTTTTGTTTCCTTAATGTGTGAATGCCAAAACGGGAACTAAGTATAGATCTGAACTATTTTCTTCAAAGTGACTCTTTAACAATTTCTTTTCAAAATGAAAGGAAGACTAAGATGACACTTTCAATTTCGGATGGAAAAGTATTTTCGACACTTCAAAGAATTGACAATTCAAATCAAATACAATGGAAAAAGTACAGTCGAATATCTAAAAGAGGAAGACTTTATGACACTCTTTTTCTTGACTAAAAATGACAGTTACAACACTTTCGAATCAAAAGACGACAGTTTGATTAAACTACTTTTTGCAAAGGAGGACTGTAAATGACGAAAAATACATAAAAAACATTCACAATTCCTTATCAACGGAGGCTGAAAAATGTAAAGGAAGAAGGCTTCAACAATGATATACTAATCATAAGCAGCAAAACTACTAAATAGAGCTGAAAACAATGAAGAAAAAACCAAAATCTAGAGAGAGAAACAACCTCATTCAATCATCGCACCTGTCCTTAAAGGAAACATGGATGCATCTCACCTGGAGCACACGGAAGGTGTGATGCATCCAAACTACCAATGGGAGACATTGCAATGGTCCAGGGATGAGACTGAGCTTGGTTTTCACTCACAATTTGCAGCTAAGTTTAGGGATTTAGGCCGAGCTTATGATAGAGAGAAAACACAAACTGTAGGGGTATGATCTTATGAGGTTATTGAGCTACCACCAAGGGACTTAGGATGTTTGCAAGTCAGATGTTCAGTTCATAAACCAACCCAGAGATTGATTGAAGTAGCATTGATCTACTTTGCAATTGCATAGAAAATGCAGTTTGAAGGCTAGCTGGCTTAACTTCAGGCTCCTTCTATAGTTATAAAGAAAACAATAGTAACAAACAAACAAACTATTCACTCCCCAGTGGAGTTACCATTTTTTTTAGGAAAACTAGTGTTTATTCAGATCTACTAGTTCCACTAAGATGGGTAGCTATCTTAGAAACAAATAATTCAAAGTAACTTGTGTTTTCCTTTATGGGAGATAGATGAGAGAGAAGCAGAGAGCACCAACCTTAGTCTTTCACTTGGCTCCTTGCTTGTTTCCTCTCTCCTTTGATAGAGCTTTGCCACCCCTTTCTCACTTGTCTCACTTTAAAGAACACCTATAGAGTCAAAGCAGAAAAATACCATCAAAGCATAGAGATCTATGATACCATAAACAATGTAGAATCAGATGTACATTAACCATACAAATGCATACACAAATACAAGATTCAGAAATAAGAAACCATATGGAGGAAAACTCAAATAGCTTTATTGGTAGAAGTATAAGAGAGGATTACAAACCAACTGTCTGCTCTAGCGCCATCTTCCCAGCATGAAAACCCTCTCAACCTCATGAAAATCTAGACCACCCAACAATACAATGTTTTCAAAGAGAAACCAACAATACTATTGTGGATCTAACCCAAAATATTATAGATCTGATATGAAAATATAAGATAATGCAAATAAACCCAAAAAATAAGATAGAAATGATTCTTTATTGATCAAACCCTTAAGGTAGGGAAACACCATACAATCACTCCTTAAGGAAGGAGAACACTCCACAAGCCATTCATACAAGAATACTTCTCTTCATATCTTTCCATGTGGAGTCTCTAGCCTCTATATAGGCCTCATACATACAATACCATGCATCCTTACCATGGTTTCCTCATACCATCAGCTAATACCATGGGCCCCTTACATTATTATTAACTACTTGTGGTCCCTTACATGACATGGGTTAACCACCTTATTTATTACTATGGCCCATCCCATTATTACATTATTACCTTGGGTACCTCCCTCGGTACCCCATATTACCCCCCTAGGTATTTAACATTCCACCCCCCTTAGCATGTTTCGTCCCTGAAACATGGGAAGAACACAAATAATAAGATCTACTCAAAAGAGTAGTCCACTGATACCATGCACGTGCATCTAGCCATCCAAGAGAAAGGTGAACCCTCGATCTCGCCGGTGCCTCGCTCGCTTGAGATGGAAGTTGACTGTGGTAGCTCTTCTGTGTTGATGTGTAGTAGGTGGATCTTTTCTCCTCCCTATCTGTCCTGCGGGGGTTGTTGTTCTTGTGGCTAATTGGTTGCCATCTTGATGATTGTTTTCTTGTGGGGTGATGTGGGTGATGATATGTTGAAGTTTTAACCCACGGTGCCTTTTTCTTTAATTCACCCTGTTTTGGTGCCTGTTGTGGTGTCTTCTTTTCTAATATGACTTCAACCATTGAGCCCTCCTCTGATGTATCAACACCTGTAACATTTTCTGCTTCAGCCTTTGTTTGTGTTTGATTGTCTATCATCACTGGCTCATCATCTAATATGTCAGACCCTAGAACATCTTCTGCTTCAACTTCCTTGGACTCTACCTGTTTTTTAATGGAAATATCCTGTAATGTAATTTTCTTCTTTTTATACCAGAGCTTCAGGAATTTCTTCTGTACATTAATATTGATAGTACCTGTTGATTCCATCCAAGGTTATCCCAAAACAACATCTATGTTATCCATATCTGAAGCATAAAAATCACTATGCAACACATACTTATCCATAGAAATCTTCAAATCCTTGTACACTTGAACATTCTCATCATCAACTTGTGTATTTTCAATGTGTTTTGTTGGAACTTGCATTTTTTTGCCAAATTAGCATTGATAAAATTATGCTTGCAACTAGGATTTATAGATACAATGATCTTCTCTTTCTGAATCAATCCATGAACTTGTAATAAGGATATAACAGTAGGAAATAGACCCACATGTTTCTCCTTATCTTGTTTTCTGGTATGAGACCATCTTTCTAAAAGTAATTTTTCAAATTCTTCATCTGAAAGTTTGGTCAACTGCTTGTGGTCAAGTTAATTCCACCACTTTTGAGCCTCATCTCTTATATTAGGCCCCATTGAAATCTTCCAAAGTGTCGGATATGTGGACTTGTATCTCTATATGTATTCTTCAATAGTAGTACCATTATCATTTCGTGTAAAAAATTCCTTGCTAGAAGCCATGAAGGTTTGGAAAAAATTCACTTACTTGGCTAAAATTTGAAATTGTCACAGTTTAGTCAATATTGCTCAGAATCCCTATTATGACCTGTTTTTAGAAATGGAACAATCATTCTGCATCTACCCATGTGATAGAAATCTTGATTCAGGCACTGGAATTTCAGATCTGTGCTGCAACTCTCACGCCGTCCCCAAACTTTCTGCAAAAAGAGCTTATTGTAAATCAGCGATATCTCCCTCATCCAGACTCTGATTCGACTGATTGTTTTTTTGAAATTAGGTATTTTTTCACAAAGATTCAAGATATACAATTAGATCTTGCAGATATTGCACCAATATGTCCAGATCTGCACCGCAAACTCGCTGCCTTGAAAAATTATCTGCCACCCCACTGATTTCTAGATCAGCGATATCTCCTTCATCCGGACTCCGATTCGACCGATTTTTCTTTTGAAATCAGGTATCGTTTCACATAGAATCCATATCTACAATCAGATTTAGTAAATCTTGCACCAAAACGTACAGATCTGATCTGCAAACTCACTGCCCCTGAAATCCTGCAAAAATAAAACAATTCTCCACCTTTTTTCCCAAGAAAGTGCTTTGATACCACTTGTTGTAGATCTAACCCGAAAATATTATAGATCTGATATAAAAATATAAGACAATGGAAATAAATGCAAGAAATAAGATAGAAATGCTTCTTTATTATCAAACCCTTAAGGTAGGGCAACACCATACATTCACTCCTTAAGGAAGGAGAACACTCCACAAGCCCATATGCTTGTTCATACAATATTCATTCACAATATTTCTTGACATCCCTCCATGTGGAGTCTCTAGCCTCTATATAGGCCTCATACTTGCAATACCATGGATCATTACCATGGTTCCCTCATACCATCAACTAATACCATGGGCTCATTACATTATTACTAACTACTTGTGGTCCCTTACATGATATGGGTTAACCACCTTATTTATTACTATGGCCCATCTCATTATTACATTATTACCTTGGGTACCTCCATTGGTACCCCATATTATCCCCCCTTGGTATATAACACTTTGGCTTTACTTCTCAGGATTAAGAAAGAGTTCAATGGTGGCTTGTTTTATGTTTGTCCTTATTTCCTTATTTGCAGTCGTATGAATGTATGATACTTAGAATTCATTGACATGCTCTAACTTCCTTCATGCATTTATAAATTGTGTTTCTTACTTGTCTCTATGTGTTAACTGATATGTTGAACTCTAGATGTGCTGATTTCCATGTAAAGTTAATATAATTGTTATACTAAAGCATTTATTGAATCCATAAGCCCAATGGATGTTTACTAATCATGTTCAACCATTCATATTTTTCACTTGTTTCCTAGAGTTAGCCATCTAATCCTTATCAAAATCTTTAACCTAGTGAGAGAGCCCTCTCAGGTTGAGGAGGCTAAGCCTCAACCAAAAGTTGGTTTGAAAGAGTTACACAAGGTCTTCCTGGTCAGTAGCCTATTAGGGCTAGGTTTTGTGATAACAAAAACCTTAATTGAAAGGGATAGAGCAATCAGAATCTTTAATCAAAGAACATAGAGCACATCTAATGAAACTTTCCCTATATTATTCCTACAAGAACACACAAACCTCTAAATGCATAATGCAAGTTTTTCTTTTCATTTCCCTTAATTGTTAGATGAACAATAGGACATTAAATGCACAAACAATCAATCAATATTTTTTGCAAGAAAAAAAGACTTTATGACAGTTTCTTTTTCAAAGAAATGAAGACTTTATGACACTTCCTTTTAAGAAAACACTAATTGATTGTAAGCTAACTTTGACAATGAATTGATAATGATAAATAAATCAATAAAACTAAACAATCAAGGCCAAAGTAGGGCTATGAGAAGAAACACAAATTGATTTCAGAACCATTGAAAACATTGATATTTCAACAAACAAAATCAGAAGCAACTTTGGAAAAATTAGGCCAAAGATGGGTTTTTTAGCCTAAGGAGGATCAACGCGAGCCAGAGTGGGAGACAGTGCACTTCAGTGCACTATCTCTAAGCTAAGGATGCTCTACAATGCAGTGTGTCAAGACCAAGACTACGGTTGTGCCAGAGAGCCCAATCAGGAGACATCCAATCACATATTTTTTGACCAAAAACACTCAAAATGACTGAAATAAGATCAATGAAGTCAAGAAAAGTCTACTAGTATGTAATATGATGAGGGTAAGATACCAAGAATGACAGTCTCTCCCTAGCAAAGTTGCCAATTTGTTATATGGAATTTGTATCTATGGATAAACACATTTTCCCTAAGTGGGTAGCTACACTTATAAAAACAAAAAGAAATTAGTTTAACCATTTCCCATTGTCGATAGATGAGATGAAGGAACTTACTTGTAGTCTTTCACTTCCTTGATCTCCTTTGAATTGCTCTCATCCCTGCGACTTTAACTGAATCCACTCAATTGGTCCCTGTGTCAACAGAAATAGAAACAGTAATGATCAAAGCATACATGATCTATCTACTATAAACCAATGGAATTGAAGACATTGAAACACATAATCATCATAAATATGAACAAGAATATGAGAAAAGGAATAAACAACTTTATAAATGTAGAAGGAAGAGTTTCACCCAATACAGTTTGATCCTATGCCACTCATCCAACTTTAGTCCAACCCTCGTCACACCAAAAGCACACCAATCCAAAAGCATAACATTACTTGACATGAACTCAAATCTCAAACCAACAATATTTCCTTATAATCTTCAGATTCTAGCCCCTTGATCACTATGATGAGTGGTCAATTTATAGGGAAATGAAGGTGGTTTTGTCATAAATGAGGGTATTGAATGGTTTTCCAAAATTGGAGTTAGTTTCCCTAGAGCAAGGGATGACAAGATAGGAGGCTAATTGATCCATAGCCTATCCAAAGTAGACCTCATAGGATGAGATAAGAGCTCGAAATTCTTCTAGAATGCCCTAGAATAAGAGAATATTCCCATAATCAAATGTGAATGTCACTCATTCTCGCCTAGCACAGGTCAAAGAGGGCCTAAGTGCAATGAATTGTAGGCCTGAATGGGCCCGCTTGATCTATAGTGTAGTTACCCCTGACCAAGGCTGCGTTGGTAACCCAAGGAGGAATTTCAGCAAGGTTTCAGGCTAGGAAACTTTCATGGATGGAAACATTCAATGTGATAACTTGTATGGGGCATGTAACAATTGAATTAGGGTTTGATAAGCCCTAATTGTACTGACCTGAATGTTGGGAGTGACATCCCCAAATAGACCTATAACACCCATTTTGAAGGGTTTGGGAACAAAGGACCTGGACCAGTTTTGGTTCATCGCGAAGGCCATATGGGAGGCTCAGGGTATAACGGATGATCATATGAAGAAAGAAACATTGTTCACTACTTTACAAGAACATGCATTAACATGGTACATTAAGTACTGCACTGATAACCTGATTGATTCATTAGCAGATATTTAGACCGCATTGAATAAGGAGTTCAGTAGGTCTAAGTCCGAAGCTCAATCAATTGTGGAATTCAAATAGATCATGATGAATCCTGGTGAGACACCCTGGGATTTAGATCAAATATTAAAGTACATGATCCGTGAAGCCAACATGAATCTTACGAATGGGCAGCATCGTGAAAGGTTTGTGGCTTCACTCTTGCCTCATCTAAGGGTTGCTTTACTGTAGCAAAATATTGGGACCCAGGCAGAAGCCTAGAGATTTCAATGAGATTGCACAAGACACCGATACAAGATGCTAATTTGGGATTTCAGTAGATTCATGGGAAAATGTAGAACCTTTTCCTATATTTTCAAAGTTTGAAGAAGGATAGAGCAGTTTAGCCAGAGGTGCATGGACAAGTTTGGTGCCTAAAATGTAAAATCTAGGGGCATGACAAAGATCACTGCTCCGTCTTCACGAATTATGTTGCAGCAGGAGGGATGATGCCTATGAGGCTGGAATCACAAGTAGGGAAAAGTACAAGGCCTGCGCTATGGTGTGCTATCTATCATGTGGGTAGAAAACATGTGATAGACAATTGTCACCTACTATAGAAATTTGTACACACACCGCAACAGCTATTCTGCAACTTCTGTCAATTAGTTGGTCATGATGAGCGTAACCATCGTAATTATGAGCTAATGATGGATAGAACATCTACATATAGAGTGTAGGAAGAAACAGCCTCTGGATCAAGGTGACGAGGGAGCACGAGGAGGATTTCAGGGGCACAGGCGAGGCTGAGGTGGAGGAGGACTTTGTAGAGTTTGATGAGAGGTGATTTGCTACAACTGTGGGGCAGCAGGACATTACGGGCAAGAATGAACAAACATGATGCACCTATCGTGCATATTTTGTACTCAGTTTGACCACACGATAGAAGATTGCACTGTATTACTATCTAAGATATGTGAAAAAGGGGTACAGCCTCAGGAACCTACCCAGAATCTCCAAATGATAAGGGTTGAACCCCACGAAGAGGATCCTAATGTGAACATCATTCTGCAAAGTGGAATGATGTCTAGAGAAGACTCGAGGAAGAAGCTTGAAGAAGGTGAATGGGTCTACAAAGCTCCAGAAAAGGAGTTTGGCTTTGATTTGGAGCGTGCGAAGGAAACCTTCATAGAAGAAAATAAAATCTTCGATGAGGCCTCTACCTCAGGAAGTGAGGATAATCCAACTGAAGAGATGGACCCTTCCATGCTTACTACTTTCTTGGAGACCTGTATGAAGCTTCTATGTGATAGAAAGGCTATGAAGAGGTTACAGGAGCTGATAAACAAGTGTGTAGGGGAAGAAAACACTTCTGACGGACCATGCATACTTCGGAAGATTGGTAAGCATAAGGCAAGTATAGGGTGGGGATGAGACTCACCGCATAGATAGGAGAATATGAAATGGACCAAGTAATTTGGGATCTAGGGTCTGACGCAAATGTTTTTCCTAAACAAACATGGGAAAGAATGGGGAGACCTACACTATAGTGGTATCCTATTCAATTGAGGATAGTGAATCGGAAAAATATTATCCCCATGGGAAGATACAGGGAGTGATAGTCGATATCGAAGGTGTGAGCACGTTGGTCGATTTTGAAGTGATAGAGATTGTGGATGACAACAATCCATTTCCTGTGCTCCTTGGGATTGACTGGACTATCGACATGAACAGGTTGATTAATTTGAAGAAGTGGATGATGTCATTTGAAAGAAAATCGCTCAGCATAGTAGTACCATTGGACCCTGCAGAAGGACTGTGCTACACTGAACCAGTCCGCAACTATGAAAGTGATGATGATTTGGACTAGATTTACAAGGTAATGGCATGAGATCAAGATTCGTTGAATCTAACATTTGATGGATGTCTTGAATGGGACTGAGAAATCTCCTACACATTAGACTGAGATGAGGAATTGGAACACTCATAGAAAACATTGCAAGAAGTGTCTACGCTACGATGTAACATGATGACCAAATCATTGCAATGCATATCATCAGAGGTAAGAAGTCTACCTTACTATAATGGTTTAACTGACATTGATAAATTTCTGGATGCATTTGAAAGAGAATTGTTGGAGAAGCATCGTTTCCAAGCCTTGGAATTGGTGCTACGCCTACAGGATGGTGGGGTACGCATAAAGGCAACTTCGACAGATGGCGAGAATATAGAAGAATGATGAGGGTGTGGTTTGGTCACTAAAAGGTATGCTTAATAGAGAAATATGATCGAAGGATTGATCTGCATGATCACTTACCAAATGGACCGATGCTTATGGAACAGAACCACAACTAGAGTGGGTGCATCTTTTCTATCACCCTTTGGATGTAATACCTATAAATTGGTACTTGGAGACAGAGCTCCACCATGGCATAGATGAATGGGATATTTTGAAACAAGGATTCTTGATGACATTCAGCTTTGAAGATGGATGTGAGTGCATTGATGAAGCATTGTAGGAGGTCAAAGAAGTGATCTTTAGAATATTGCAGGATCCCTTGGATTTGATTCAACCAGATTGGACCACCCAACTGTGCCACGGGTCGGAGTGGTACAATGTGACTGTTGAAGAGGAAGATGAGGATCTGAGGAACATTAATATCCTGGAAATAGAAGGAAACCATGAAGTTGAGGGGCTGCAGATAGAAAACCCAGATATCACTGCACATTGAAAACAAGACAAGTGAACATCAAGACATAGGCAGACCTGAAGTTTGTGAATATATGGGACTACTGGGTTGATGCTATGGTAGATAAGGTCACTGAGTTTCTCTGTGAATACTAGGACTTGTTCGCTATGAATTTCTCAAACTTAAAGGGGATAATAGGGGTCTTGGGAGTTATGAAAATTAATTTGAAACTGGATGCAAAGCTGATCAAGCAAAGGCCTTACCACCTCAATTCAAAGTATAAAGAAAGGGTCCACTTAGAGTTGGATAAAATGCTTGCGGCAGGTATTATTGAACTAGTGGAAGAGTCAGAATGGGTGATCCAAATAGTAGTTTAGGAAGAGAAGTAGAAGGATGAAATAAGGATATGCATAGATCTCAAGGAGTTGAATGATGCTTGCGTGGATGATCCTTTTCTGGCTCCGTTCACCATTGAAGTGTTGGATAATGTAGGAGGACAACAAGCATATTCCTTCACTGATGGTTTCTTAGGGTACCATCTAATCAAGATCGCGCTAGAGGATAGAATTAAGACAAAATTCGCAACTGAGTGGGTATGCTTTTAGTATACTATAATTCCTTTTGGACTAAAGAACGCATCGACGCTATTTTCACATGTAGTCATTGCGGCATTCAAGGACTTCATTCACAATTTTCTGGAGGTATAATTTAATGATTAAACAGTGTTTGGTTTGGTGAAATTCCATGTAGCCAGCCTATGCGTGATGATGGATACATGTTGAAGGTATCAAATCACACTCAATTTGAGGAAATATTTGTTCTGTGTTCCTTTCGGAATCTTGTTGGGCCATGTGGTGTGCAGACAAGGATTAATGGTCAACCTAGATAAGATAGCAGTTAGAATTAATTTGGAGGCACCAAGAAGTGTGAAACAATTGCGTGCAATGTTGGGGAACATGAGATACTATAGAAAGTTCATCAAGGCTTATGCCTAGATTACCATGCTAATGGAGAAGCTGCTAAAGAAAGATGCTACATTCTTTTGGAATGACAAGTGTTAACGAAGCTTAGATGTGTTAAATGAAAAGATGGTCACCATGCTAATCCTAGTCTTTCTGGATTGGAAGAAGGAATTTCATGTGCATGTGGACATGTCATGTATTGTGCTCAGACCAATACTGACACAGGCCAGTGAGGGAGAGTTGGATCACCCTATAGCATTTGCAAGTAGGAAGTTATCTAAAGTTGAGAAGAACTGTTCAACAATAGAGCACAAAGGTTTGAATATGGTGTATGTGCTCTAGAAGTTCATACACTACTTACTAGGCGGACACTTCAAGATGTATACAGACCATTCTGCATTGAAATATTTGGTTAACAAGCTTATGTTAGGGGGGGAGATATGCAGATGGATACTGTTGTTTCAAGAATATGATTTCGAAGTCATTATGAAGCCAGGACGATTTAATGCAGGACCAAATCATCTATCGCACATTGAAACAGGAGAGGAGCCTACTAATTTGGAGGATGGAATTCTTGACACGTAGCTCTCTGCAGTGCATGTAGCTAACAATCACCTTGAAGATATCTTACACTTCTTGATGACGAGGACAACTCCAGAAGGTTATACTAGTCAACAAAAGAAGGAGTTGGTGGTGTGCATGACAAATGTTTCTGTCATTGCCTAGCATTTATATAAAATGGGCTTGGATGAAATTCTGCAACATTATGTACCTAAGTTTGAATGGAACAACATCCTCGCTAAAGCTCATGGAGGAACTGTTGGAGGAAATTATGCAAGAAAAGCGAGAACACATAATATCTTACGTGTTGGGTTGTGGTGGTAGACACTACATAAGGATTCCAAGGCTTATTGTAAGGCATGTGATGCATGTTAGAGGATGGGAAGGCCATCACGAAGGGATGAGTTGCCTCTAAATCCACAAGTGTCATTATAGACATTCGAGAAATGGACCATTGATTTTGTAGGCCTGATTCAGTGTTTAGGAAAGAAGGCAGGTGTGTGATATATCATCACCGTGACAGAGTATTTGACCAGACAGGCGGAGGTACAGCCCATGAAGGATTGTATAGGGGAAATAAAGAAAATTTCATCTTTGAATATGTGCTGACTAGGTTTGGTTTCCCAAAGATTTTGATGAGTGATCATGGTACACCTTTCCTTAATGAAACGATCAATGCACTGATGGAGGAATTCCAAGTTTATCATCAAAAGAGAAATCCATATCACCCACAGGCCAGTGGGATGGTTGAAGCATTTAATAAGATATTGGAGAACGTGTTGATGAAGGTTTGCAATGCACAAAGGAATGATTGGGATGTGCGTGTACCCACGGTGCTATGGGCTTACAGAACTACTTGTGAGAAATTGATTGAACAGATAACCTTTAGGTTGTTTTATGGCATATAAGTTGCGATGCCAATGGAGTATATTGTACCTAGTCTATGCATAGTGGCATTCACAAGAATGGTGGATCACGGACCCTGGAAGAGAGGCTCGCATAACTTACAGAGCTTGAAGAAGATAGCTTTTTGGCTGGCTTCAATCAGCAATTTCAAAAGGAGCGTGAAAAGGCATGGCACAATTGACACATCAAACTCCACACCTTCAAGGTAAATGATTTGGTTTTCTTATATGACAAAAAGTTTAAAAAATTCTAGGAAAATTTCCGATGCATTGGTTGGGGCCATATGTCATCAAAGAGATTATCAACGTTGGAGCAGTTCAATTAGTGAAATTGAATGGAGATCCATTTCCGGGAAAGGTAAATGGCAATCAATTCAAGCCATACATTGGGGATCCAACTAGATGACTATATGATGGAAGAACAGTCCTAATGCTCCAAGCAGCTAAGAGGAGGTGCGGGACTATAAACTACATTGCCTGGGTTGTGGGGCTACGCTACTAGGGGATTGCGTGGAATAGAAGAATGTCACAACGTCAACAGAAGCACGAAGGGAGCTACGCTATAGGAGGAGAGACTGTGCAGGGTAGCCAGAAAGTGACCATTACAATCACTGTTCATGATTTGACAGTGAGAAAATGACTAAGAGGAGCGGGGGGGGCACATTTAAGGTGGAACTTAAATGCGAGACCTTTGGAAATATGCCCAAAATCTAGCATTTATGAATGAATTTTAGGGGGAACGATCGGAATTGAATTCAATTTTCCTATAAATACAAATAGTTGCCCAATGAAAAATACTTTGCATTCTAATTATTGAGGTGAGAAGCTATTGGTTGCACATTAACACTGCGAGTTTTGAGGCTTTGGTGGCTAGTTCAATGTTTGACATGTTACCGAATGAATCCCAAGAGCTCCTTACTAACCTCATGTCGGAACCGCTGGAAACTGAAAGTGCTGGAGGATCAATGGCCTTTGAGGGAGCTTCCCCTGAGGTTGTAAGTGTGAAGATTCCTGCTGCAATACCAAAATCACCAAGGTTTCCTAAGCCGAAGCCTAAGCCGACAGGAGAGGCTTCCAAGGCAAAGATGGACAAGCAAAAAGTGACACATATGGTGTGTGAGTCGCCAAGAAAGCACCAGAAGAAAGAGAAGCCCACCACACAGGAGAATCGCAAGATGGTCAACCTATAATTCGACAAGGGCACCAAAGAAACTGGTATGGGCATAGAGGACATTGACATTGAGGGTTTTGACCCTCTCTCAAAGCTACTAGAATATATTCCTCCACACGAGGGTAAGGTGAAGATCCCAAAGGACCTAGACGAGGGGAATTTTATGCTTAATACACCCTTGCTGCCATAAAATATCGTGTTTGAAGGAACACACTTAGCACGTGTCCCCCACCTAAAACATGAAGATTGGGACTTGGAGGACACAGAGTAGTTCCCCCACCTGGCTATTGATAGTTTCATGCACAGGGTATTCTATAAGGGTTTGGGTGTCACCGTGCTAAAGCCAGTGAAGTGGATTCATGGGGTGGAGAAGGCACGATTGTTGAACCTGCTATGAGTGTCGCATTACCACTGTGCACCCATAAATTTGATAGTTATCAAATAGTTATTGTGCCTAGTGCACGATGGGTGCCTTTGGTTGGAGGAGTCAATCACTATAACTGATATGTTAATCCATAGGATCACCCAGCTACCCCATTTGGGACTCAATCTAGCCAAGGAATTTGGTGGAAAGGTGGGCAAGTGTGACCTCATTGAGCGAATTAAGAACAAGTTTAAGCATGTCAAGAAGCTGTGTGGTTACTCAATTTCAAGCATAATTGACCGTACGATCAAGGTAGCCACCTAGATCTTGGCTGGGAAGATAATGTGGAAGTCTCTCGCACGTGAGGTGTTGGCACTAGTTGTGTCATTATCGGCCCAATGCGTAGGAGTACAATTCAATTAGGCACATTACCTCTGGAGCGAGTTCCTCGCAAACTATAGAGAAGCACAGGATCATAGCAAGATGTTCTATTACGCATGGTTATTGTTCTCAATTTTTTTGGTCATGTGAAAGTTGTCAGAGGATAGTTATTTTCCCTCTGATTGCAAAAGAGTTTCCAAAAGCAACGAATTTTTCTTCGCTATGGGTGATGAAGGACGCTGAGTGGGTCCGCAAGAGCAAGGTCTTCTAGGTTTTAATGTATATAAGAATCAATATGGCCATCAACCACAAGCCAAGATTGTCACCAACTGTCTTTGAGTAGTTGTCGAGATATGCAGATTTCAAAGTGGAATTCCATTGTATCTCCATCTAGGCACGATAGGACCCAAAACAGAAATGGTATGATCTCCCATACCTTGTGACGAATGATGCCATGGTAACAGTCCTCGATCGTTGGCCAACCAAGTGGTGCATGAATTTATATTTGTCAGTTGGGTCTAGTAAGTCTACAGGAAAGCAAAAGAAGGAAGTAGCCTATTTGAAAATGCAACAGTTTCATGAAGAATGGAAAAAGGAGACTGAGGACAAAGAAAGAGAAAAAGTGGAGCACGCCGCAAAGGAATAGGAGGAAGAGTGCCACTCTAACAGAAGTCAGAAGTATCCTTCACCATAGATGGAGGAAGAGGAGCAATCTAAATAGGGTGATGGAGGCTAGGAGGGCACCCCCTTTCAGGTAAAGTGGAATCAAGAGTAGGAGAAAGAAGGGTCGCAAAAGAAGGCCAAGGCTACTAAGTCGTCACTTGAATTGATCACCTTGACAAAAGGTGACTTAGATGACCTTGGGGATAAGGTCAGGTATGCGACTACAAAACTGCTACAACATTTTGAGTAGTAGCAGAATAAAGCCTTAGTGGATATTTAGATCGGTTTGCGTGAGTTGTAGATCCAAACTACTCAACTGCAAGCTAGCATAGGGAAAGGCAGTGCACCGTTGACTAGTTTGGCATTGGGGACCACTAGAGTAGTGGAGATTGTTCACTCCTTTGCACTACATGATGGAGCCCTAAGCGTGGAGACAGGGGATGAAAGGGCTATGTTCAGGAACATTGCTCTCACCTTGGCCATGCTCCCAAGCGAATTCCTTCACATGCTACAAGAAGGTGTGATGGCGGAGTTGAGGGTCCTGTTATCACTCAGGTTGTCCCTAAGCTCCTGTAGGGATACAGCCGAGGTAACCACAAACCAATATTTGGATTGCAGGTTCTAGCCCACCTGCAATCAGAGAGGGCTCTCTATTAATGATTTAACCTTGTTGATGGTGATTTTAGGCTAGTTGTTGGGTACAAGGGTTTTGTTGTTTTCTTTGGATGGAAGGTGTATTCCAGGTAGAAATTCCAAGCATAGAGGCAAGGTAAAGTGTGATAAGTTTCAAACCATTGGGCATGGAGTCATGGATTAATACTTGCTGGTGCATTTTCTTGGTCACAAGAGGCTTGTGGAGCGAGATAGCCACACATGAGACAATGATCAATTTGTTGAAGGATGGAATGATGGTCAGGGATGAAAGGCAATTAAGAATATTTCATCAGAACTGACAGGGAGGAGAAGTGAAAGAATGGTTATCTAGGAGCAGTTAAGAATTCCTAAATTATCCTTCATAAGTGAAAGAAACAGTGTAAACAAGATCATTTAAGTATGCATGTTCATAACTATTCCTGATGAAAACATGAAAAATCGCAGAAATTGAGCCTAAGGTGCAGTTAAGCAAATCCTAAGCTATTCTTATTTTCTGCAATTTAGAGGGCGGATTTCTGATAAAAAAACATGAATAAAACTAGAAGAGTTAAGAAACACTTATTGAACCATGTCAAAGCACAGGAATTCCACATTCATTCCTCGGCCAATTAAACATAGCAGACAGTTTCAGAATCCATGCTTTCAGCAGTCTTTGATTATAGAAAGCATCACAGTTACAGTGCAAGTCTTTGCTTCAGAGAAAGATCAGAATAACAAACATTAAACTACTCTTCAACCAACCAACCAACCCCTACTCCATTTTTCAGGGTGGTATATATAAGAAAAATATCTGAAGTCATTTCCTACAATTGACCTAAACAGGTCTGCCAGAAAAAGCTTTTTCTAAAACCTAATTGTTATTGGAATTAAATGCAAGTAAGTCCTTTGGGTTGCGCTAGAGGCAACTGAATCAAGTTGAGTTGATGAGGTGTCCTGTGTGGATTGGTGCATTGGTTTTGTCATAACTGTGCATTGAGTTCTGGTCCACTCATCTTCTGTGAGTTTAATGTGCAGTCATTTGTGCTGGTGAGCCTTCAATGCGTTGTCAATTGCTTCTCAACTTTTCAGAGCTTTCGTTTTAATGTTGGATTTGCCTCGAGCCCTGAGAAAATCTCCGCTGATACACTTTGCCGCTACATTGATGGTATTCACCACTTCCTGATACTCTTTGATGTGCTTTCTGTCTGCAAATTTGATCTGATACTCTTTAATCTCTGTTCCTGGTCTCTTTTTGTCTTCAAATTCGTTTAATTTGGCCAAAATCGGGCAATTTCGGGCTTTTTCGGTGCAAAAAGGGCCAAGGAATCAAAAGATTCCCTAAAGATCCCCTAATATGGCCAATTTCCCATAGCGATGCGTGATTTGCTTCGCGCTAATCGTGCATAAAAAACTGGCTCCGTTTCTCATTCCGAAGCTCGACTTTTGCGCTTGCGTGAATTTTCGGTTTTTTGGCTGCTGACATCAGCAGTACAGTGGATGACGTCAGCATGCTGACGTCAGTAGTGGGGTCCTCTGGTACGAATATGATGTCAGCATGATGACGTCATCAAGGTGACGTGGTAGTACGACGGGGTGACATGGTAGAGACACGTGGCAGGGTGACGTGGGCCGGGCCCAGGCTGTGTGAGGTGATGTGGAGGTGACATGGCAGGGTCAGCTGGTGCTCCTGTTACGTGAGGGGAGGGAAGTTTTTCTTATGCATCAGACCGCCTTTGGTACGGAGATGGTTTCTAGCAGGGGCAGCCTGATGCAATGGGAGGCCGCCACCTATCCTGGTGTATGACGGTAAAACCATCGGACGTCGGGTGGTAACCTACCACCACAATAGGGCACCCAATGAGAACAAGGGCCGTCAGATCTGGGGGGGGCGATCCGATGGTGAACGAAATGGAGAGATGCACAGATTTTAACAAAAGAGCGCGCACGTTAAAGGTTTAATTTTTCGCGGTGCTGTGCGTTTTGAACTTTAGAAAATGGGTTAAATGTGTTTTGCGCAGTGGAAATTTATCAAGCAAACATTAATAGTTTCCAAAGAAGAATGCGCTGGGGGGGGTTTAGCATTTGGAAAGGGTTTTCTTAGTGTTTGGAAGGGGTCCAAACACATGGGAATGGAGATTTATGCAGAAGGAGGGTTCTTACTAAAGTCCAGGTGACTTAGTAATTCCGAGAGAAGTACTTATGGTTATATTTCAACTAGGGGGAGGGGATATTTACATAAGGGGATTATCTACATAGTTTTAGTAGGGGGATGGGGAAAACATAGGGAGTTAAATATTAATGTTAGTAGTTAATATGGAGATGACAAGAAAGCACTAATTTTCAAAGATCTTAGGCTTCAAAGGGGAGATAGAACCTTATAGAGAAAGTATGGATCCTCTTTGAGTGAAGCAGATCTTCACGCACGCTAACCACATGGAGAATGATGAAACTAAGAGATATCAAGCAGATATTGAGCTCTTTTTGGGGAGATTGGTTAACGATTTGGGGAAGAGGAAGAAAGGGAAGTTAGTTATGCCTGATTTGAGCTCCTTCATATGAAAACTGCTTGATGACTGTGACCTGAGTAGAGATGATACTTTAAAACATGGAAATGAATAGAAATCAAGATTCTGCAACCTCAAAACTACTTACCCAACCTACTTACCTAACATTTTTTCTTCTTCTGGT
>APFE030589497.1:0-17997 GCA_000404065.3 Pinus taeda | reverse complement strand
CTGGGGGGCAAGCACTCAAAGTGGATCATGATCCTCCAAGAGTTCAACTTGGAATTTACTGCGGCCAAGTCCAAGAAATCACTCGTTTTTGTTAAACTATTGTGCTCCTTGCCATCCGCCGCTACTTCCTCGCAGATAGAGGAGTCTATTCTAGATGAAACTCTTTTCCTTATCAGCACCCTCGATCCATGGTATGGGAACATAATTGTCTATTTGCAGACGTACTCCTTCCGCCCCGAGACTTCGAAAGACGCTCGTCGACGGATTCGTCACCAAGCTCAGCCATATTGCATAGTTGGGGACACCCTGTACCGCCTTGGGGTTGATTCGGTTCTTCGTCGATGTCTAACCTTCGAAGAAAAAGAGTTCTAAATGACTGCCACTCTGGTGCTTGTGGCGGTCACATGTCTGGATACGCTACCGCACAAAAGATCCTTCGTGCTGGCTACTTTTGGCCTTTCATCTTCAAGGACTGCATTCTTGCCATCCGTTCATGTCACGAATACCAGATCTACCAGTGGAAGATGCGTGCCTTGCTGCCTCTCTGCACCCCGTAGTGACCATTGGCCCCTTTACTAAGTGGGGCATCGATTATGTGACATGGTAACCCTCGCTCGGCCGGGGGGCATGGTTACATCATCGTTGCTGTCGATTACTTTACAAAATGGGCCGAGGCGATGCCCACATTGTCGGAAGATGGTCATACGGCGATGCAGTTTCTTTTCAACCATGCTATCCTTGGTTTGGAGTCCCACAAGCCATTGTCACTGATCATAGAAAACATTTCCGTAACCATATGATGGTCGAGTTGACAACCCAACTTGGACTTAGGCATGATAGTCCTTCTCCATACTATCCTCAGGCCAACGGTCAGGTTGAAGCCATGAACAAAGTCTTGGTCACAATGCTTCAGATAACTGTTGGCATGCACAAGTCTAATTGACATTTGATGTTGTTTTCCGCATTGTTGGCCTACCGGACCTCCGTGAAGGATGCCACCGGCTTCACCCCTTTTCAACTAGTATATGGGCTGGAGGCAACCCTTCCCATTGAGTGTGAGATTCCTTCACTCAAATTAGCCGTCGAGTTACTTCCCGAGACTACTCCTGTAGAAGAGCGGCTTCTCTACTTGGAACGACTAGATGAGACACGTCGTCTAGCCTCCCTTGTTATTGAAGCTCAAAAGAAGCGAGTGAAAACTCACTTCGATAACTCGGTTAATCCCTGCTCTTTCGTCGAAGGTGACTTGGTACTGCTCTACGATTAGGCTAGTGATAAGCTGGGAGCAGGAAAACTCGAGCCAATGTGGCACGGGCCCTACATTGTAAAAAGAGTTCTACAAAAAGGTGCCTACGAGCTGATCGATTATGAAGGAAATCCCCTGGACAGGCCTTGTAATGGGCTATATCTTAAGAAATATTACGCCTGAGTCCAGGCACTCTCTCATTTATTTTTTTACATGCATATGCTTTTTTACAGTGTGTTGTGTGTGTGTGCGTGTTTATTTGATTCTTGTCTTAGTGTGTCGGCGTGATCACTGCTTATTGTGTCTTTTGCTTCTGAACAGATGTCTGGATCACCTTACGTTGGTTTCACTGATGGTGCTTCCCGCAGTACTCGCAATCTGTCATCTGCGGCATGGGTGCTCTACGATCCTCATGGTGAGTTAGTAGATATTCAAGGTGTGTGTCTAGGTTGCACAATAAACAATGTAGCTGAATATAGTGCTGTAATTGAATTATTAGCCGAGGAAATTAACCTCGGAATCCGCTCATTGGTTGTAAATTTAGATTCACAGCTTGTAGTCCACCAACTCAATGGACAATATTCCGTCAGAGACCATCGCATATTAAGGTTGTATTTACGTGTTATGTTATTGGAAATAGATTTTGATTATATTACTTATCATCACATTCCAAGAAGACTTAATGTTGTAACTGATGCATTGGCTAAACTATATATTAGACAGACATTTGCGAAATATGTAAATCAACAAACATAAGAAGCATAAGATATAATAAGAACACCATGTATATATATATATATCATGTGGCGCACTAAGGTGCTCAAAAATAAGTGTACATGTCTCAATAAATCTGACGTCCTCAGTACATCTGAGACGTGTGTCTCTCAAAACAGCAATGGAAAATAAAACCTAGGCGTCTACTGTGGTGGGTTATGCTCTCTGTAGCATGCCACCACTCGAGCCACCCGCCTCAAAAGGCGGTGCATCCTGGGTTCTACACCCACTGTATGGATCTGTGCAGCTAGGGGAACCTCCTCGATCCCCTGATAGTCTGGGACTCCTGCCAGTAAGCCCTCAAGATTGTGCACCACGGTCTCTGTCTGGTCACCTCCTACAGGAGCCAAGCCCAAGACGGCAGCGCCTTGCTCCTCCCTCCGTGCCTCTGGAGCCAGGCCAAGGGGTCTCACGGGACCCACATCTGCACAGCATAAGTATTTATTAGGACGTGTACATGAAAGAATTCAAAAACATCACAAAAATGAAAATCAAAAGATCAAGTGTTTACCTCCATCATCCCACTGCTCTCCCACAGGCAACGGCATGTCAGGATCACCATGGAAGTCGATACCGGCGTACGGCCACTCCTCGACGAAGATAACCTGGCACTGTAGCCACTCTCAGAAAAAGATGCCCCACGACACTGAGCGACCGCCACCTCCACGTGGCATGACCCAGGACCACTTGGTGGCCCTTGTCTCTCATGCGTTGTTCGGCGGGTCTACCACCATAGTCTGCAGCCGAAGGGCTGGCACTCGCTCAAACATGAGTGGAAGAAGGAGCAATCCATAGCCGAACTGCTTCGACTCTCCACGTTGGCAGCTACTCAGTTGCCTCTTCATGCTGTTGGTCACAGCTGCCGCCCAGTTGAAGATCGTGGGCTGTAAGCACTCGAGAGCCAGTAACAGGTTGGCCTTTGAGGCGTCGTGGTTTGCCAGACTGCCTACTGCCCGCGTCACTAAAAAGAGTATAGTGCGGAGGACTATGTCACCGTGTGGTCGAGCACCCACTGATGGGATGCTTACTTTCCCACTCCGTGTTTTGGCCGCCTGTGGGCATACATGGGCCATCAACTGATCGAGCGTCTCACCGCTAGGTCGCTTCCCCTCCAGGATGGGCATCACGCCTCGGCAAGAAAATCCAATCAAAAAGTAAATGTCCGAAGAGTCGAGCTCTATGTATCGGCCTCGGATGGTAAATTTCCCATCCACTGGGTTCCATGCTCTGATCAGAAGCTCTAGCAGGTCTGGCTGAGCCCTCAAGCACGGAGTAAGGAAGAACTTAAGTAAACCGCATGCCCGCATTGCACCTCGGCATTCGGCATCAGCAAAAGCGGCTATATCTGCATTATCATGGTCTCTCTCCTGCCATACAAAGGCCATTATGTCCTACAAGATCACCCAAAAATCATTAGGTTGCCTGCATTTGAAAATTGTCCATTTACTTTTAAAAAATCAATCTTCACGGCGCCAGCGCGACTGTTTCTAAAAAAGCCGCGCTGAAAATGGCGGTCTGTGTATTTTTCTCTGGGTCAACGCGGAAGGACACAGGTTTTCCACGCTGACCCGGAAAGTGGTGTGTGTTGGGAAAAATGGTCAGCGCGGACCTGATGGGCGAATTCGCGCTGACCGAGAGCGCACCAACGCTCAAAAAATTTGGCCAAATGGCCAAATCCCACAGTGAAATTGCTTGAAAATGGAACCAAAATGAAGCGTAAGGCAAGAAGGACCTACTTGGACTCAGCTGTCGGAAGATCAACGTCCAGATGATGAGGAATCCGCTCCGTCAACTTTGTAGTTCTCCAACGTTCTCCAAAGCTCAGATGATAAAATGGTAAAAATGAGTTTTACACCCCCCTATTTATGGTAAAAAATTCCTAATTTGACTATAATTTTTATGAATGTGGATTTTTTTCCATAGTTTGCCATAAAGTTAATTCTGATGTCACTTAAGTATGCCTTGATTCATATTGTATTATGTTTTTCGACATATCGAATGGGTTTACGCGGGTATTTCCCTTGTGCAGGTCTTCGGAATCGGCAAAGTCACGGTGGATCTATGTGCACTTGGTCCCAAAAATGTCGCCTTTAAGCTCTTTTCTGACATAAAACAAGAAAAGATCGCCGAGCCTCCTCTCAGATCGTCAAAAGGAATGAGAGGCAGTCGCTTTTAAAGCTCTTTTTCAACCGTTTAAACCAACAAAGATTGTCAGGTGTTTGTCGTTTCACACTCGTTATTGGTTCTAAAACGACGTGCTTCTGACCGCTTTTTTACTTTTTCGGGTCAAAGTCACTACTTACGAAAAGTAATCCTCGGTTGTAATGATCGGGTGGTTCTTTCGAGCATCGTTTTATACTTTTTCGGGCTCGAGAGACACAACTTTACGAAAAAGCACTCCCCTGGAGTTTTCTTTTCAGCTGTCTTTTCAAACTCTCTAAACATTAAAAGACGCCGAGTTCTTCCTTTGTCAGACTCGTTAAAACTTAATGACATCGGGCTCCATCGAAATGATGCTCTTCAAGCATATTCTATCCCCGTCAAGCTTGTCATCCAAAAATAACCGAGGTACTCGCCAGAAATGGTGGGGGAAATAAAGGAACCGTAATCGTCGTCATCGGCAGTATGTCACTCTTGAACATGGCACTGTTTGCATTCGTGTCTGGGTGGGGACATCTCATCTCGTTTCAATCTTGCCTCCATGGGTTTGGGTTATCCTATTTGGCCGTTCATATGCTCATTGCCCTTTCATCACAACCTGTGATCATTTGACCCCCAAATACTGCAAAATTCGTCATTGTGCCACCGATATATTTACGAGAAGTTGGCCTCTGCAAGTATAACCTCCCTCTGATATTTCACACAAAATATATTGTCTCTTCCCGTCTCGTGTCGATGATGTGGGAAACATTATGGCCCTCCTTCGATAAAGATCACTTCCTGTCGACTTCAGCTCATTATCCAGGAGTGACCTAGAGACTCCCTTCAGGTACCTTGGAGCCTACATCCCTCAATGGCAGGTTCTTCGTGTTTGACGCGAGGTTTTCATTATTGGCCTTTGATCGGATGACTCTACGGGTGTTCGACACCGGCTCATTCATTCACACACCATGGATTGTACCTATAGTACCTTGAGGACCATCGTCATCATTGGTGGCCCCTCTCGTGTCTGTTCACAACTTTCATCATTGGATGGTAATTAGACGATGTTCAAGCATGTTCAACCTCGACTCCCATATTCACATGTTTGAACTTGTACTTTGTTCGGGTTTGGATGGAGCGCAAGACCCTGGCTCTAGTTCATTGTGGGCCAGGTTGCAATTTTGTGGATCATCATTACATGACTCATTGATGGATGGCTGCGACCACGCCTGAGTCTTTTAAGGATGGCTGCGACCATACCTCTTATCATTATGGTCTCTTCAGCTGGGTGGCTACGTCCATACCACAGACCTTCTTCATATGTCTTTTGGATGGCTGTGCCCATGCCTTGACTACATGTAATTGAAATATCAGTTGTATCTGCCTGCAGGTTCTTCTTGGTGGTGTTTCGGTCCAGCAGTCTTGTAAAGCATTTCATCCCTCCCACTCTCTCGGGCTTCAAGCTTTAGGGGGCATCTGTTACATAGTAAAATGTCACTGTCACCTTGTCAGTCTCCCTACTGTGTCATTAAATCATATCCACCATGCTCATGCTCTCTGAAATGGCTAAAAACCCTCTTTGCCTAAGTTTATTGGATCATCGTGACTGTTCCTAAAATAACCGCGCTGACTGGCGGATGATAATGTAACTGGTGCACTGCCAGCGCGGAAGCACACGGGTTTTCCGCGCTGGTCGAATTTCATAAATAGCGCACCCTCCTCTTGTATCAGTTCACGCTGAACAAACCTCTTCTGTAATTGAGTTGCGATGCCAGCGCGCCTGCCCAGTTTTGTACCTGCGCTGATCCTGTTTATGCGAGTTTGTTTTAACAGCCAGCCTTCCAGATGACTCCAGACTTGGCTGTTAGCTTTGTAAAGGTCGCCATCCTTTCTCTGGCATGTTTGTTCACCTGGTCACCCACTTTTCTTGGGGAAAGCTCATCCTTTCACTGTTCATGGAGACTCCTTCTCCTATATAAGCCTCCACCATTGCCATGAGCAGCTAGTTTGGAACATATAGACTTTGACAAGAGGAATTCTAGTGCATTAGTGCTGCTCTTTGTAGGAATTTGGTGTGTTGTGTGAGGATTGCTATAGAGCTTGAGGAAGGTTATGAGTTTGTTGCCTTGTATGTGAGAGAGAGACCTCTTTGACTTGGGAGATCTACTTCAAAGGTGAATGCTGGTGAGACATGCTGGCTGGACCCTCTAGAGAAGGACTCAGTGTCAGGACTTTGGTTGTACCTTACTCTATTTCTGATTAATAAAGATAGATGACTACTATTATGGTTCCATTCCCATTTGTCTTATGAATGATTAATGTGAATTACATCTTTCCTGACTGATGTATAGTTGTTTTTAGTAGATTTTACGCTTGTGTTTGTTCTCTCTTTGCTTGTGCAGGTGTCCGCCTATGAAGATAGTGGAGGATTGTGATCGGCTGGAGCGAAGGAGCGAGAGGACCATCTCTTCTTCAAACATAGCGTTGGAATCCAAGTAGGTGTTCTTTACCCACTTGTTAATTACAACTAGGAACTTGCAGAGTAGCATTGATTGATTGTTGCTAGACCCCTTTTGGGCTAGTAGGGGTCGCCTCTATCCGTAGAGGGGATTTACCTCTCCAACACTTGTCCTTCAAATATTTCCTTTGGCCTTTTCCCCTAGCTATATGCTTTCACAACAAGATTTGGTTCATGTTGAGGTTGTGATGGAACTAAAGCAGCGGAAGGGGTCATGGGGACCGGTTGAACCGATGTAAAAGCGTGTTAATGTCTTGGCTAACTAGGTGGAATATTTGTAGGGGGATCGATGTACCATATTCGGATCCCGAGATTCATGTTAGGAAGGACTAGTGAAGCTATGAAAGGTATAGAAAAAAATCCCAGAGGGGGTCATAAGAGAAGTGTCTAGCTAGTAGGATAATGTCCCAACGGAATAGCTCCTGGATGGTTAAGAGTTGGAGGAATAGTTCCTGGTGGGAACATAGGAGAGACACCCACAAATGGAGGAGGTCCTAGGGGAGTGGGTCTAAAGGGTTGAGCTGGAAGAGAAATAGTAGGATGCTAAGGAGCTGGTTGTTAATTAGGTGTATGAGATTGTTTAAGAGCAACTTGTGATGCTTGTAGCATGCACACACTCATGGAAGTGGGTTCGGAAATGGGAGGGGGGGACCAAGGAAACCACCAAAAAATGAGGAATATTTATAGACTCCAGGTGAAACACTAGTGGAAAGAGTTGAAGACTATTTATCGAACATTAATGAGGTAATGGACTCGAGGGAGGTCACGGATGTTGGCTCATAGTAATTCAACTAATCAATGGTAACGATCTTCCCTTCATGGGGGAAGCACATCTTGCAAAACACCACAAATGCAATAGATGACATGGCATATGTGTAACTATGACCTAAGAAAATGTTTTAATCCAAAGGGGCATTGACGACTTCGATATCGACATGGATAGTCTTGCCCGCAAGAGTGACTAGATAGTTGTGGTACATGACAAGGGAATGGGAGGAATATCCATCCCAAGCACACAAAGTGATGGTGGGGCGAGACAACTCAAGTGACTTTAGCAGTTTCCAAACAACAATGGACATCACACAGGTGGATGCGCCTTCATGAATAATGCATCTGGAGATGATGGAATTATGGATTCTAACTAGTATCTGGAAAGCAACTGATGAAGGTAATGGGGGGTGCTCTGATGTGTCAACTGGTAAGACAATCAAATGATCATCAGAATGATCCACTACACCCAAGGCAGTTAGTAGAGATTTATTTTTGGAAGGGAATGACTAGAGGAATTCCATTGTTGACATGGCAGCAGATAATTGTGCCAAGTCATCTACTATACTATATGTATGGGAATCTCTATTAGAAGCTGCCTTATGCCATAATGGTCCCTTTGGGATCCTGGGGATGGTCTCAACTTTTGGTTTAGGGATTTGTAAAGGACCATTTGGTGGTGTAAGAGGCTTAGCGGATACTTTGGTTCTAGACTTAGTAGCAGATGAAGTGGAGGGCTTGTCATATTGGTGCGATTGAGTTTGTAGGTTGATATTGTAGGGGTTAACCTCATCAGAGTTCATCATAAGGATCTAGTAGTCACTGGGACAAGAAGGTTAAGGGAGGTGGGCTGCTTGACCTGGCTGAGGTTGAGCAACAACAAATCCTTGCTAAGGGAAAGGATTTGTGAGCATTATTGGTTGAGTTGGTGTAGAATTCTAAGGCAATTGTTGACCTCGAGAAGCTGCTTGAGCTTCCCATATTTGGCATATATGGGGTAAGAGAGGACACTCATGTGTATAGTGGACATGTATGCCATAACATGTACAAGGCTTATTCATGTGAATAGCCTTGTTCCACTTGGGTCTGATGCCTTGTTGCTAGTTGTTGGTGTTAGGTTGGTTCCCTTGGGGTTCACTAGGTTGGTTACCTTGGTTACACTTGTTACCCTTGTTACCCTTCCCCTTATTCTTTTTCTTCAAATTTTTGGGATTGGTATCACTCTATTGTGTAAACACCTAGCCCTCAGGGGGTAGTGGATTCTGGGGTTGAGGATGCATGAGATGCTGTGACGCTAATGCTTGAGGGGCTAGAGTGTCAAGCTGTGCATAAGAAGGAGAAATAGTTGGGTAGATAGGTTGGGGTCCAACAAACATGTTGTTAGTAGGAGGGGCATAAATGTTGGAGGAACTGGTGCCCCCCTGCGGATAGCCATAACTCTGCTAAGGATATGGCGAAGAGTGTGAAAGGGATCCAATGATACCATTGGCAGCGTGAGATGCCCATGGGGCATTGGCACTTCCAAAATGAGGGAGTCTATAATGATGGTATAGACATAACCAGATTGTGCATAAATCAGATCATATCTCAAAGTGGTCTAGATAGCTTCTTCCTCGGTCAAAGGAAAATGGGATGCGACATCTTTCCCAATGGGGGATGAAAGGCTCTTAAGAAACCATCTAGATAGACACGGTTTTTGAGAGGTGGGGCACGACATGTGCTCCTCCTTCAACGCCACTCTTGAACATCGTCAGAAAGGGAAGTCATGGAGGACTAACAAAATGTGGTCAATAGCTATGTACCAGTGTTGTACTGGAGAGGTAACTAGACATATGAAAGAAACATTTTAGCAAGCATCATGAAAATGGAATGAGAGGCTGAGGGCTGGTCTACATACCATTTTGCAGTGTCTTCAGTGAGCATATGTTGGAAGAGCCGAAGACTAATGGAGTCGTCGGTTATGGAATTGGACAAACACCACATGTGGAATGATCAAACATGGTTGGCAGGATCCTCTCTAGCAATACCCTCAAACTTTGGGATGTCTGATGGAAGGTTAGTCGGCATAGAGGGCCAACCAACATCGTGGTGTATGGGGTCATTTATCAACTGGTTAAGATTTTGTATACTTGACCCAGCCATAAAGGGGAGCATGGGAGCTACCAGAACAGTTCCTAAGACTGTTCCGCCTGATGTGACCACCAGTATAGAATTGGAGCCATGACCAGTTTAGGTGCCTACACCAGTTGTGGGTCCAAACATGGTGACGATATGCGGTGAAGGAGGCTTGGAATCAAAACGACCAAGAGAAGAGTCTGTATGGGGACTTGGAAGGTTATGAACTTGAATCTGATGGAGAGGAGTAATACACCCAAGCAAAAAATAGGGTTGAAGGTCTAATAGTCTCCGCGACACATGCCTTGGTGACGCAATGATGGGAGGACAAACAGAACAAGGAAATGGTGAAGGGAGATCAACAATATATCTTTTGTCTCTGATGTGGTGAGATAAATTTATTATGTTAAGTCTTAGCTTGGGGGTGTAAACCAAGTTCCCTTTGCTTAAGGTGTGCTTGTGTGTGCAAGTCTATTAATTGATTAATCCCAGATCATGTTTGTCAAAAAAAAAGAAAAAATCTTGTTGAAAATAAACTGAAGTAAATAACAAAAAATGAACAGAAAACTAATTAACTAAACCCCACCCAAACTGGTTTTGCAAACACTGTACTGCTTGGTGGCTAAAGCGATGGGAAATACATTGAAATAGTCAAGATATCTGAATGTCAATGTGATTGGGATCAAGTGACTCTAAGCTGATGGAAAGTGGTGCAGTAACAAAAAAAAACCAGAGGGGTAAGACTGTTGCAAAAAGATAGGGAGATGGGTGAAACACCTAGGGCAATCGATGGGACCCTAAGGGAATGACCAAACAAGTTTAAATGTGAAACTATGGATGGAAGCAACCTATCTTAACAGATTTGAAGCAAAAGGTTACAGATCTGGAAATTGTGGCTAAAAGTGTTGCATAAACTCATACTTCTCACTCAGCTAAACTCCTTCTAGAAAGGTGGAAGTGTATTACAAGCCTTAGGGGAGGATAAATTCTACTTCGACAGGTAAAACAAATTGGATCAAGGCCTAAGCAGGATGAGACAGAGGTCAGACACCCAGTAGATAGCTCTCAACAAAACCCAAAAAAAGATATGAGAAAAAACATAAACCTAGAAATCACAAGTATTGACCTATTTTTTGCTTAAATCACACTTTTTCAACTGAAAGGTGCGTTATGAAGCCCATATTTCACTTTTTGGTATGAAAATTTTGATTTATGTTTTGAGGATCCTGGTCTACAAATTCCAGAAAAAAAGTGTCGCCTTTGTCGCAGTTGGTTCCTGTGACCTACAGAAATGGCCAGAAAGCTTGTGGAAGTTAGAAATTTATCAGATCTAGGATTAAAAATCTAGGAAAATTGAAGAGAATTGAAAAAAGAAGAAACCCTAAGCTGAAAATCGAAGGTCACCCAGGTTTCTGGATCTGAACTATAAAACCCAATGGAGTTGCCAATTTGTTGTAGTGTTTTCTTCTCAATGATGTATGAAAAGAACCCACTTAATATTGTGGATGACAAACAATCTCAACAATATAAATGGTTGCTAAACATTGCAGATCTACAGCTATTGATAGAAAAAAAACCTGCCAAAATTCTAATCTATGCTATGATCATAGTTAAACAACGAAAGAAAGAGTAATAACCCCAATTATCTAATGGAAACCAGATATGTAAAGGATAATTTTATAATAACACCTGTGAAGATAATAGATAATTGTTACTAGTCCCTCTCTATTGGATCGGTTCTTGGCTATCCTCAAATGTCTTCAGCTTTTTTAGAGTCTCTCTCCTCCATATTGCATAAACCCAACAAAAATATGGTGTGCGAAAATGAAAATAATTAGAGTTACACCAATGAGTGCAACAATGAAAATAATCAAAAGTGAATAATGAATGGAAAACCCTTCTATTTATAACAAAATATTGAGTTATTCTTGAATAATAAGCAATAATAAAATATTATTGATCCCGTTCTTGGAATAACCACTTGGAATATTTTATTATATTTGTTTAGGAGAGAAAAAATATTTAAATTTTTATTTAGAAATAATAAATAAATAAATGATTTATTTATCATCTCAATGAATTAGTTAAGGAATAATAAATAAATAAGGATTTATTTAATTATTCCTAAGGGTTTTAGTCAAATTTAACAAATAATAATAATTAATTAGTGATTAATTAATTATTCTTAGAGAAAAATAAGATAAATAATGTAGAGAATAGTCTTTCGGACTAATCATATTGCAAGGATTGGGTCGATGTTTCAAACCAACTAATGTGGTTCATCCTCAGGACAAGGTCAGAAATCAATCGATCTGAGAGAATAAATAGCAAGGATGCATCACTGCACAGTGTTAGCCGTTAGTGAAATAAAATTATTTAGTTACAAACTATCCATTATGTAATAATAAATTATTTATTATCGAAAAAGTCGCAAATTTATTAATTAAATAATCTAATAAAATAATAATATAAGCAAGGGCTGACCTAGTCAATGGGACACAGAAAACTAGCTATTATCATAACAATATTAATTAACTAACCATTATAATAGGTGATTATAATACTATTAGGTAAAAGTTTTTTATTGTGTAATAAAATATTACAAAAAACTAACATATTTGAAATAACTAAAATCTTATAAATTCATATAATAATGTCTTATAACTATTATAAAATAACAGTTTGAAAATAATTAAATATAGAATTGTATATAATAATATATTACTAGTAATATGAATTTATATAAAAGGTTTTAATGAAATAATAATCTTTTTTATTATTATAAGACTATGACTAGAACTAATAATATAATTATTTATTTATATGAATAATAGGTAAAAAAAATTAATCACTTTAGATAATTATAAATTGAAGATTAAGAACCATTCAATAAGGAGATAGCCACTTTATTAACATGAGGAGAGTAGCCAAATAAAAGGAGGAAGATAACAAAAGCCAAGAAAGATAATGGGGAGGAGAGGGTGGCAGAGTTAAGAGGTGAGAGCTGGAATCCAACTTTTACTTAACTTTCATCCATCATCCCTATTTAGTTTATTAGTATGCCTCTCAATCTCAATCGCTTCCTTGAGTTTCCTGTGGTGGACATGACCAACTTTATTAATGACCTTAGATTCTTCAATTCAGACATGGTGCTTATATTTCTTGGCATGTTCTGCAAGGGATGACATGTGGGAGCAATTGTGTCTGATGTCAGCCACATGCTCACTGATCCTCTGCTTAATAGATCTCCCAATTTCTCCAACGTAGGGAATACCAAAGGAGCAAGGAACAAGGTACACCCCATTTGAGCTCATTGGATCTATAGGGTGCTTAACCGACCTAAGAGAACTTTTAATGGTATTGAGAGGCTTGAAGGATGAATAAACATTAGTTTTCCTAAGAATATGGGCAATCCTATCAGTGGTACCATGGATATACGAGAGATGAACCTTAGAGCTAGGGTTAGAGAGGGTGGGTTTAACCCTCGACTTCTTGCTAGCTCTGTGAAAATCCTTGAGGCTATGGGATCTGTTGTACCCATTGGTTTCAAAAACTTCAAGAACATGACACTTCTCCTGATCAAGATGGTCATCATCGGAGATTCTTAGGGCATGGGTACCAAGAGTGCTAAGAAACCCAAATTTTTAAGCAGGGAAATGGTGACAATCAGCATGGAGGTACTATTCCATGTGATTCTTCTTTTGAAAAACTTGGTGACATACAAAACCATCGTGATGGCATTATGATACATATGTTGTACTTGATGGAAACTCACTCATCTCAGATGATAAATTATAGTTCAGAGAAAAGTTCACGCACTTTCATGAATAGAAAAGTTCCTTTCATGGAGAGAAAAGTTCACGTACTTTCATGCAAAGAAAAGTTCTTTTCATGCAAAGAAACATTCACGCACTTTCATGAAGAGAAAAGTTCCTTTCATGCAGAGAAAAGTTCACACACTTTCATGCAGAGAAAAGAGTATGCACATGGGAAATCTTATGGTTGGTTCATGGTATTAGTCCGACAATTTTTGATCCTATGGTTTTGGTCCATTGTATTGCATCCAAAAGAGTTGAACCCAAGTATTGGGTCTATGGTATTGTTTTGTTATGGTTTTCGACCATGGTATTGAGTAAGGCCTAAGACTATAAAAGGAGAAGAAGATCATTAGGCAAAAATATTGAAAAAGAATTGAATATCTGATGTAGTATGAGATGCAATATGCAAGATATGGGTTATGATGCATTGCTTGATCTGAGCTAAGGAGGGATCTCACCGGTTGATGGGGAACAAGATCTAAGGATAGATCGGGATCAAATGGTTTGAAATGAATCATCTTTATATGGTTTGATCATGGATAGACTAGATCTGAATTATTGATGAATGTTTTATTGTACGCATGTTATGATATGGGTATGAATGATGTCTGAACCAGTTGCAAAGTAATGATTGAATATGTATAGATCTGTACGCGGGTTGGCTTTGGCGAAAGCACGTATATACGTGGGTTTGATTCATCGTAGTAGCGTATACATAATGAAGTATGTTGTTTGAAGTTGCAGTTGGGTTTGATTGTTATCGCATAGTTCTATAGTCTGCTCTGTGTTCTAGTGACTGTGTTGTTGACAGGGTTTCAGTGTTTCAGTGATTCAGAAATTGATGCTGCTAGTATTGATTGTTTTGTGCTTCAATGATATTGATGGGTCCAGTATGAAAATTGGATGAAACATGACCTTCAGATTATAGTGTTTTGCTTCAGGAGTATCCTGTCTGAAAATGTATGAAACGTAGTACCCGGAGGAAGAAAGAGAAGGTTGTTTCCTTCTATAGGTCGGCACCTATGTACTAGTACATCAACTAGTACAAGAGCTAAGGGGGTGGTAGCTCCCTTCCAGTAGCAACTGGAGAACGAGTAAAGGTTGGAGCATTTTAGTAGGCCAGCACCTACATACTAGTAAGTGGATCGGCTAGTACAAGAGCTAAGGGGATTGTAGCTCCCTTCCAGGAGAATCTAGAGAACGAGAGAAGGTTGTAGCCTTCTGTAGGTAGAAGCCTGCGTACTGGTATAAGACTGCACTAGTACAGAACTATTGTAAAATAAGTTTCTGATTAAAAGAAGATAGAGATGACTTGCAGCAGGTGGTTTTCACCCACATTGGGTTTCCACCTTATATCATGGTGCTCATGTGTGCTTCTTGTGTGTGATGATCTATTCTGTTTTACTGCACTTGCTTACTATACATATGGTTAAAGAAGTTCTGATGCACTAACTAAAGATGAACATCTAATGGATTAATTGAATAATAAGTATTCTGGATATATGCTAGTTGCATTAGACACAGTTGCGTTGAAGTAGCGTATATGTATCTAAGTATGGAAATGAAAAAGTTTTATTGATTTGATAATACTGATTCATCGTCCCCCCCTCTGAGTATTATTTCCAACAATTGGTATCAGAGAAAGTCCTTTTGGTAGAAGCTTGATCACTTGAAGGAGATCCGTGGAACTATGGGAAAGAAGCTTAAGAAGAAAGCACCTAAGAAGAAGAAGACATCTCAGAAGAACTATGATAGTGGGTGTATGTATTGGGTAATATGTGGAAGAAGCACATCAAGTTTAGAATCACTTCAGAATGAAGATGAACAAGATCGATCAGGTATGAATTTGTTATCCTCTGGTGATACATCTATTTATCCTCTTAAAGATGATGAAAGTGATAGTGAAACAACTGAATTTGCGCTTATGGGTGAACAAGAAAGATATCAAATAGAGGCAGAATTTAAAAGGCTTACACAAAAAATTAGAGATCAACAAGATCTGTTGAACAAGAAGGAATGTGCCTTCAAAGAAGAATCTACCGAACTAAAAGCTCAACTAGAGGAGGGAAATAAGGTAAGGAAGTTATTCAAGGAAAAATATCAAAAGTTGCAGGATGAAGTGACATCATTAAGGAATGAAGTCAATGAAAGGAGCACAATCATCAAGAAACTCAGAGATCGATCCAGTTATTATGAAAGGCTTGAAACTACAATCCGCTCACTAAAGGAAGATCTTGAAGAATAAAAGAAGCAAAATAAAGGACTACTCCAAGCTATTGAAAAACAAGAGAACGAAGTTCTTGAATTAAGACATTAGTTGGAAGAAGGAAGGAAAGCTGAGGAGAACATAAAGAAGAAGTATCGTGAAAAGGAAGAGCATCTTCAGATTGAGGTAAATATTCTAAATAATAAATTAGAAGAAAAGGATAAGCTCTTATGATTTCAAGACAGTACTAAAATTTTGGATGATATTCTTAGTAGTCAAAGGTCTCTTGCTATCAAAACTGGTCTTGGTTTTTATGAATCTCCTGAAGATGAATCTAGCTCACAAGGAAAGGCAAGGAAATCTAATGAGAAATCTGAAATGCTCAACAAAGAGATGAGAGGAAAACCCCATCAACATCCAAGGAAAGAAATACTTCAAAGAAAATCTTTTACTCCTCCGATGAATAATTTTGAATGTTATGTATGTCATAATCTTGGACATGTTGCAACTAGATGTAGAAGAAGAATGGTTCAAGATCACCACACAGAAAGATCATCACATTACTTTCAGGGATACTGTTTTTCTTGCAATATGTTTGGTCACAAAGCTATTGATTGCTACAGAAGGAATATGAAACATGTAAGGTATTACGCATGTAAAAAGCTTGGACATATAGCAAAGGAATGCATGAATAAAGTACGAGAACCATACCAAAAGGAGAAAACTTCATCACGCTTGAAGATATGGAAGAGGAAGGAAGTACAGTCAGAAAGATTTGGCATAGCACAATATACTCAGACACAACACAACACAGACATAACAGACTCAGGGGGAGCTGACAATATAAAACTGCAGTGTTCTAAATCTCATACGCAAGTTCCATAAATAGAAGTTGTGTATATACGCGAGTTGGCAACTACGCAGTCGTGTATATGTCAGTCTGAGGAAAAGCAGTAGGGATAGGGCTCAGGAAAAAAGGTATGATAGGATGCAATTCATTTGCTCTGTTTCAAAATGGTTACAATCTTCTGATGATGTGAGGAAATGTCTTGATACTTGTATGATGTTTAGAAGTGTTTTTTATCCTAACTTGATGATGATAATGCCTTGATACTTCCTGCTGATATATGCATGATTAGATCTGATAGTAAACAAGATGACACAGGTTCAGGGGGAGCACATAATCTTCTAATGCTGCATTGTTGGCATTATGGTTAGTAATCCTTGGTGATGATGCTTATATGGCTAAGTGATATATCTTGCTATGGTTATGAGTTGTCCATGACAAAATCTCATATGTTTCTTGGGGTTACATAGTTGATGTTCAGATCAGATTTGTGGTTGATTCTCTGATAATGCATATATGGTGCTTACATGGTGATCTTCATAAGGATAAGGAGAAGTACAAAGCTTGTATACACATCTTCATTACTTGATGATGAGTCTATCATATGCTTCTATCGTCATATGCATAAAGATCATATAATATAGTTGATGCAAGTCTCCTATAGTTCTTGGCTCTCATGTGGATGAGGATTGCTGTGGTTGATGATCTTGAGCTAAAGATACATAGTACTATATACAGTATGCTGGATACATGAATGATTACTCAAAATTGCATTGTTGGAGACATAATTTTGATAAAATGACAGATTGATACTTACATTATGTTGATTGATACAGATGTCCTCGAATGATGATACATGGCTGATATATAAGATCATGTAGATCTTGATGTTGATGATATGGCTATGATGTATTTCAAGAGGATGAGTTTATATCTATATGCAGACATGCCTTGCTATAGGACATTTACAGCTTGTTGATCTGGAAATGGTTGTATGTGAGTTTTATGGAGAACATTAGCGTATATACACAGGTTTATGTGGATGTAGTCGCGTATATGGTGTTTTTAAAGGAAATCAGTGGGGACAAACTCTGGTTGAAGGAAGTCTGATATGGGTCTGACAGAGACCATCTAAAATAGGTTCAGGGGGAGCAGATAAACTTCTGATAATGCATTGTTGGCGTTATCTTAGAATCCTTTGGTTCAAGTACTCAACTATTGTTGATTTGAAGTAGAACAAACGCAGAGGGAGAACAGAAGGTGTTACACTGAAATTTGTCACCATGACTATCTACAGTTAATATGGCTCCATCAACAGTCATATTATCCTCCTTGGCAAGCCTTATACCTCTGCTCTCCATGTCAAACCTTCAAAAAAGAGAGAAAGTCATTAAAAATCATGTTTATCTCTGGTACGCAGGTTCTCTCTACCTTGCCTGCGTGTACGCATCCCAAGCTCATTGTACCTGCATACTTGTACGCTCTGTAAGTCAAGGGATGGGTGCATACTCCTGTAAAGGTCAAAAGGCGTGAGCTTCATCTTAAAAAAGTTACTTGTGGTCA
>APFE030589492.1:0-18205 GCA_000404065.3 Pinus taeda | reverse complement strand
ATAAAATATTAGTAATAATAATTAAATAAAGAGTTAAAGAGAATCAAAGGAAAAATTCAAACCACTAGCAAAGGTAATAAAGGGGAAATAAACAACCTCGAAGACAAGGGAGAAAAAACTAGATAGAAAAAAGGCCAAAAAGGAACCAACCAGGGGGGAAGGGGGGGTAGGCTAGGGGGAAAAGGTGGGGATCCAACAACTGCTAATCTTCCAACCGTCATTATGATGCTTAGTCTTCTCTGCATGTTCAGCCAAGGCTGAAGGCTAGGTCCTCCCATGTTTGATGTCGGTGGCGTGCTCATGAATCCTTTGATTAATAGAGTGCCCTGTTTCACCCACATAAGGGGTCCCACAGGAGAAAGGGATAACATAAACACCTTTCATGTCATTGGGGTCGATGGGTCTTTAACAAACCTTAGGGAACTACATATGGTGTTAAGGGGTCTAAAGGTTGAGGGAAAATTATGCTTCCTAAGGCTTCTAACAATCTTGTCAGTGGTCCTTTGGATGAAGGGGAGATGAACTCTTGAGAATCGATCTTTGGGGTCTTTCTTGACCTTTAGACCTATGCTAGCTTTAACGAAGGCTTTCAGACCTTGGTGCTTGCTATATCCATTGTTGAAAAAAACATTAAGGAGATGGGCTTTCACTTTATCAAGGGACTTTTCATCAGAGATTCTCAGTGCACGAGTAGCTAGTGTGTTGAGAACACCCTCCTATTCTTCCCCTTCCTAATCATATGTGTTTAAAAATAAACATTCTTCCCAATCAATAACAAAAAGAAGGAAATAACATAACAGAAATAAATTTGATCCCGAGCTTTGTCTTGCACCCTCTCCAAAGGTTCCTCTTGCAATCAATGTTGAAGAAGCTGGTAAGGTGTCCAAGAAGAAGATGAGACCCTCCTATTCTTCCCCTTCCTAATCATATATATTTAAAAATAAACATTATTCCCAATCAATAACAAAAAGAAGGAAATAACATAGTAGAAATAAATTTGATCCAAAGCTTTGTATTGCACCCCGTGGGTTTAATGGTGGATCGTCTTCTAGAAATTTATGAAATGCTTTGCTTCTACATTTTCTTGTGCAAGAAATTTGTTAGAATTTACTCCGGATCCTATGAAGCAATAGGAATAAAAATTTGAAGTTTTATTTTTAGACCCCCCTCCCCCATTCTTATTGGGAGGAGGTTGGTTCTTAGCCTTTTTAGAGTTTTGTGAAGTAAAAGAAATGTAACCCCTAATGCACTTTCCACATATAGGGTGGATTTTCAATATTATATATATTATATATATATATATATTATATATATATATATATATATATATCTTTATATATATTGTATATATATATATATTATTATATATATAATATATATACTCATTCATGTTACTATATATATAACTCCTTGTTTTTTAGGGGCTAAGTATGCACTAACGATTATTGATGACTTCTCATGCAACTCTTGGGTGTAGTTCCTCAAGTACAAGAGTGAAGTATTTCATAATATTCAAGGCATTTAAAGATTTCATTGAGAAACAATTATAATGCTCCATCAAGAAGCTACACATTGATAATGGGCAGCAATATGTCAATAAGGAAATTCAAAATTTTTTTAGAGAACAAGGCATCCTTCATCAACACTTTGTTCCCTACACCCCTCAACAGAATGGCGTTCCTAAAAGGAAGGGTTCAATAATTAAGAAGATGGAAAATTGCATGATTCAATCCCAGAACATGGAACCTTCCTTTTGAACCAATTATATTCAAAACAAGATGCCTCATGAGGAAGTTGTACATATAAATCTAGTGGAAACTTGGACACATGAAAAACATGTTGTCTCTTAATTTCGGGTATTTTGTAGTCTCGCTTAGGCATTGATTACATATGAGAAGTAAAAATCCATGGAAAAGAAGACTCAAAAACTAATATTTATTAGTTATTATGAGGACATGAAGGCTTATTAGCTCTTATATCCTACCTCTAAGAAAGTTTTGTTCCAAAGGGATGTTCATTTTGATGAGAACAACAATCCATGATTGTCTTCCCCCCAATTTTTACTATTTATAATGATCCTAATCTTCATTATGGTTTTGAATTGTTCATTTTGATGACAACAACAATCCAAGAATGTCTTCCCCTCTTTCCTCAACTTTTTTTATTGTTATTGATTCTAATATTCATGATGGAAGATGAAAGTTATGGTAAATTTGCTCAGGTAGAAAAAAATCTACCAACAACACCATCAGATTCTGAGCAGTCAAATCAAGAGTGACATGTTCTAAATGAACCCTTAAGGAGGATCGTTCACAAAAAAAAGGATATTAGATATGGCTACGAGGCAACTGATTGAAGTTATCTTGCCTCAAATCAATCACAATCAAGAGGAATATTTCTCTTGCGTCATGCCATTTTAGAAGATATACAAAAAAATCTAATGCTATTTGAATACCTAAGTGAGAAGCTACCATGATAGAAGAGTATTCCTCTTTGATGAAGAATCATATTGTTGATTGCTAACATTGACATTTCTAGCTACCATTTTTCCATAGTAATCCCTTACCTATAATATCTCTTTTGTCCTAAAAATCCATATTATTGGCCTCAAATACCTATAATTAGGATGATGAGGTACATCTTGGTTATTGCTACATTATAAACTAATCGTATCTTTGCGTTGAAATCCTATGTGCACTGGTATTCTATGGAATTAACCTTAATCAAATACCATGAGTTGTGTATGAGCATTGAATAATGTTTTGAAGAATGTGTCATATTAATTATTTCAATGTATTGTGGTCATATATATTACTGTGTTGTTTTTTTCTATCTGCGTTGGAACTAGCTTTACTATTTACATTCAATGCACTATGAGCATTATTCAAAGGAAAGTACGCTTACCAATTTGGAGGAAGAGGATTTTCAAGACCACGAAATATAATTCCACAGTTCACTGTATGATACTTAGAGGTAAAGAAGTCTGTATATTCCCCTATCATAGCAGGGAACATCAACCGAATCTGACTCTATTGACTAGAAGTGCAAAAACTTCATCAGATGTATCAACATCCTAAAGAAAATTTCAAATCAACTTTGGAGAAAATGGGTGACTAGATATTGTAAGTGGGTGTTGCTCCTTCCTCATTGATCCATAGGTGTCATCAATTTTTTAAAGTGTAAGTTTGACATTGGAGAAAATGACTCAAATTGGTGAAGTATTGGAGTTCTTGAAAACCATGATACAATCTATTGTTTATGACACAATCCAAATCAACAAAGGCTCTCTCTTAGAAATTCAGACTTGTCTACAAAATGCACAGGATAAAATATTTTTTTTGGAACTTGAATCTCAACTTTGGAAAGCAGAATTACAATAGTGGAGTCATCATTCTGAACCTGTTTCTATTCAAAACATTGAAATAGACTCCAATAAGTAGCAAGTTGATTCATATCCCATACCTAATGAAGCAGCGAAATAGCATGCGAAAGTATAAATTCAGCCTGCACTTCCCAAGAAAATCTTCAGATCTTGAGAAGAGCTTGTCCACAACAAGAACATAAGAGGACTTGGATATGATAAGGAGGTTTCCTTTCATATTCAATATTACTCAAAGCCCATCCTGTTTAAGAGTGTTGGACTTCTTCATGATAGTTCACCTTTTGAGTTGGCCATATGAAATAACATTATTTTGATCTTCATCCATGTAAGCAGTATGGTCAGCGTACTCATTCTTAACACATATGCTTCAAAAATAAGCCTCCTACAATAACAAAGATTCATCTTGGATGGATTGCTTCTTGGAAATGGGCTTCAACAACCAAGAAGATATTTCCCTCAAACAACAGGATTTGTTCTCGAATATTGAAAAGTATTGCAGTTGAGATCTCTTCATATTCTCACCTTGTATCTAACAGGGGGGGAGTGATGGCCATCTACAAGTTTCAAAGCCACATCAAGCGAGCCTGGGCCACAACCCACCATACCAGATTCAGAGTTGTAACCAGAGACATATATGCCATTGAGCATGCCTTCGGTTGGTGGTCAGTCTTAAACCATCTATGCGGGGTTAAGACTTCCCTTCAGAGATTTGGGGACACTTCCTTGAGCACAAAACATGATCTTCTTGCTAGTTTTGGAAGAGTTCTATGATTTGCATTAAGCATTCCAGAGTTGGTGGTCATGCTTAAACCACTACACGTTGTAGACCTCCCTTTTTTAGGTTGAATGTCTCCATCTCCAAAGCATTAGGGACACTTCCTCTTGCAAAATATTTTAGCTTCTTGCCAGAATTGGAAGAGTTCTGGGAACTAGACTAAGCGTTCTAGTGTTGGTGGTCATCCTTAAACCACCCTCCTCATACCAACATTTCAGAGAGAACATTCAGCCTAGTGTTGTCATCCATATTTTTGCATATTTTGTATTACAACTCTCTTCTTGGACTCGTACATACCCCTTTGGATTAATAGGGGAATGTTGGACACATAATCCTCTATGGGTTGGTGTGGAATGTGAACAGCCACCAGAGTCCAAGAGACTACTTGGAATATGAATCCAAGGGTCACATCAATGGACCAAAAATGTATATCATGGCAATAATATTTGCAATTCAATGCTTATCTTTCACATTTGATGTTTACAATCCATGTATGTTTAACACGCATTTTCACATACAAATTGTCCTTTAAATTATATAATACTTGTCTAACATGCTTGACATGTTTATCCCAAGTTCTGCTAAATAAAAGAATATCATCTAAGTAGACAATTACAAAGTCATCAATGAATGGTCAAAAAACATCATTCATCATATGCATAATGTTGGGGCATTTTAAAGCCCGAAAGGAATCACTAACCATTCAAACAAACCCTTCATTGTTTTGAAAGTGGTTATCCAAACATCACCTTCTGCAATCTGAATCTGATGATAACCACTTCACAATATAAATTAGTAAAATAATTAACATATTTTAACTAACCTAACAAATCATTGATACAAGGAATAGGGTATCAATTCTTTACCGATACTTCTTTTATTACACGAAAGTCAACACACATTCACCATGTACCATCCTTCTTTGGTTTGAAATTTGTAACTATGGTTGGTCTTCATAATTATTATTTTTTCTCCATGATGTATTTGTAAAGAAAAATTTTGTAAAGCATGTTCTTCATGCTCTTTTCAAAAGAAGAAAATTTGAATTTTTAAATATATAGTTTTTGGCTCCAAAGGAAGCCATTTCAGCCTCCTCCTAGTCACATTGGCCCCTTCAAGTGTTCAAATCAGCTTTGTTAAGAAAGGCACCCATTTGGCCTAATGGATCTATATATATAAGAGATATTCGACCTCTTCTCAAGCTCCAATTGGATTTGATCATAAAAGACATAATATCTTCTATTAATCCATGTGAAGGAGAAAAGAAAGAAGGATGAACGATGAACATTGAATTTCTCCCTTTGTTGTACAAAACCAAATCTTTGTGGTAGCCCTTTATGCAAGACAAATATCCAGTGTGTAGGAACAAACATTTGTGGTATCCCTCTGTGCTAGATGAATTTCTATTGTATGAGACTAAATCTTTGTGGTAGCCCTCTGTGTTAGATGAATATAGTACCAAAATTCTAAGGAAGGATTGGATTCAGAGGAAGGAAGAAGGCATAATTCTAAGCATACCTTATCATACCGAATTTTGTGGGAAGATGACTTGACTAGGATTGAGTTGGACTATGTTTGACCAATTTTATTTGATGGTCAGTTTGACCTTGTAAATGAATAGGATGTATAGATGTATCTCTTGTTGAACATAAGAATTTCTCTAAGGAAAAGGTTGTTTGGTTTTCCCCCATGTGGGTTTTCCTAGGGTAAATGATTGTGTTCATGTGTAATTATCTCTTTATGATCCTTTTGGCATATTGTTTTATTGTTGATATCATATGTGTAATTTCTTTATGATGATAAAGGAATACACGAAAACATTAACCTAACTTGTTTCTCAAACTCCATAAATCTATATAAGCCATGCATTAGCATGCCTATTGTACTCTAGTTTTGATTAATTAAATAATGGTCCAATCCATTATTGCATTGTGATTTCTTGCCTTTATTTATAGTAATCTACCCAGGTTCTATGTGTTGGAGGGCCCATTATAACTACATTCTTGATTTGTAATGTATCATTTCATGTTCTGCACATATTTTCTATAGTTTTTTAATTTTCACAGATATTGTTTTTTATAGTGTTTGATGGTTGACGTACTGATAAAAATTATTAATACCATTCTATGGATTGTATACAAAGCAATGTTGTGTGGATAAAGATTATTATTTTAGTTCATATTCAACCCTAATTGGCTTTGTGTTAATGATTATATGATTGTATCATATTACTCTACATTTGCTTCAAGGTTTCATTTATATTCTAGAACTACCATAAGTTATATACTCTAGAAATTGTTGAGAATCATATTGAGATATCAAGTTCGATAATCTCATTCTTTCCCACCATAATCCGACTCCCTTTTTCTCTGATTCAACTTTAAGATAATACCAAGATATAATAGACCACACTCTAGTACACTTCATCACAGGTGGACTTGGTTTGATACAAATTCTACCAACTTTATAAATGATATTCGTTCTTTATTCCTAGTCTATCAAAAGGTGATCTACATTCTAAGGACTAATGTAATTCCCTTATGTTACAATTTTGAAATCTGACTGATCCATATACAAGTCTAGTTATAACTTGACTAAAATACATTGTCTATATTTAAATATACATATTTGAATCTTGCTTATGGTTACATATGAGATTGATTAATGTTATGCACAAAGATTGTAACTCTCATTGTCATAGTCAAGATTTAAATCATGTTTTACAAAGTTTCCCTATAACACATGTTTATTTCAGCTTGGTGTATATCCAAAGATTGGTATTATTTGTGATTTATCTTTTGTTTATGTTTTTTATTCTGAATTTAATCTAGAAGGTTGTCATTAGGACCATTTCTCAAGAAAAACTAGGAGATCTCTAGAGATAATCTTAATCTCAATTCCATTATGGCATATAGACTTTTAATTTAATGCTCAACTTTTGATTTTTAATATTTGGTTTCAAGAAGTTAAGAACCATAACTAGAATATCTTAATTTTCAAATACAACCGGAAAATGAGTACATGAAAGTTTCCCTGAATCAATGAAAGATTGTATTTTGGAGCCAAGCTGGGGGATTTGAGATAAAAGATTAGCTAAAAGGATCTTATATCCATTCACATTTTGTTTCAGTTTTTCACAGTTTGTTTTATATCTTTAGCATTAGATACGAGTTTGAATTATTATTTTGAATCAAATTGGAAGCTAATTATTCAGTTGTTTTGAGAAGTAGATAACTTTCACGTTGTCTTCACATATGTTGTTTACATCTCATGATTTTACCTCCTAGATTGACTTGTGAAGGGTTTATATTATGACATTAAAATAGCCCAACATTTTTGGTACCATTGTCAGGGAGCTATAAAAAGGTAATGGTAGGTAAGTAGTTTCCTTTTTCTTATTTTTTTTCATTTAACTTTGATCATGTTTCATTTTAACATTGGGAAGATAATAAAATACAAAGACACCTCTTTTAATTTTGAAAGGAAATTTCTAGCTTGCCACATTTACTTTAGTGAGTCTTCCCAAACCCTTTTTGATATGTGGTTAAATGGTTAAGCCAAGAGATAGTAAAGGTAGGTTTATCAAATTATTAACTTCTAAAGTTCCAGATGATTTATTTGGTTTTAAGAAAACCCCTCCTACTAATCCAGTTGAAAGATATGTGGGAAAAAATTAGAAGGAAGAAGCTTCCACACATCAATCAATTATTTTTCCTATTCTACCATGGTTTTAATCCATAATAGAAAAGAGGAAGAAAGAAAAAAAGGTTAAGGAAACTAAAGATCAATATATTGAAGAAACAATTCTTATGACTGATTTGATACTATATCAAGAGGTGTCTCTAAAACACATCTCTAGATTTATTGAGACGCCATGAGGTGTTGTTGTATCGTAAATAGAGGCTACTATTGAAACATAAATGCTAGAGACATGAGTTGAAGGAAACTTCCTCATCCACAAAAATTCAACTGTTGAATAACCTCCATCACCAAGCCACATTGAGTATATCTTATTTTGCAATATGGAAAAAGAACACATAAATGAAGAAGTTGGGAGTGAAACCACTTTCAAATTTTTCATCCTTGACGAGGCACCATATTTCAATATGAAGAACATATCTCCTTTTTTCCTACCCAATTTTTTGAGGTATGGACACACAATACCCTAATGCATTTTTATTTGAGTTTGGCATTTTGTGCCATAGTTATAACTATGTAAATGATTCCCATAAACTAGAGTTATTTCCTACAAATTTAAAAGACTATGCATTGACATGGTTCATGGGATTAGGAGAACATAGCATTAGATCTTGGGATGATATGAAAACTACTTTTGTTAAAAGGGTAGTTTAGGCTTGTCAATATGATGATTGCAAGCCCACACTTGGTTGAAACCTAGTTTAAGCTTGTACGTTCTTTGTTAAAATGTTAGGTAATTTTTTACAAGTCTTGGTGATCGACTCTCCTTTTATTCTTCCTTAGGTGTAAGTGCAATTTTCGTAAATTCCAACTTCAGGTCTTCTATGAATTTATAAGTGTAACTGATTAAAAATTGATTGAGGTTGGGTACAATTTGATACTAAATTTGTATTTAGATCTTTATGTTTTTCCAATTTATTACATTCTTCGTTTTACATTAATAATATAATAATTACTTGTAAAAGTACTATGCAATTTTATGTATACAAACCCTTCCTTTCATATTTTGGAATAAGATGTTTCTGCCATTTATTCTCTAAATTTTGTACATAATTCTTCTAGGTTTTGGCACACTTTGTAGTCCTTGTTTATATATATATATAGAAGTAGTTATGACCAATACTTGTACATAGAAAATGGAGTACATGACTCCTGGTTTCTGGGTTTCTGAACTTCTATTTTTTTTAAAGGATTTTATCGCTTGACAGGGACTGCTTGCCGTTTGAGGAATGACCTAATAGCCCTTTATTAGTGTGTGTGTGTAAACACATCTAAAAGTAATCTCCTATTTAACTTATAGTTTTTGTACAAGATCAAATATCAAATTTGAGAAAACCTTTCCCATAACATTTACATATAGAATTATTTCTTCAAAGTTAACCCTAACAAAATTAAACCCTTTTAACATGAGACCTCATACTCATTAAAAAATTACATTCATTCCTATATCCTACATAGAAAAATAAGAAAAACTTAAAACTCAAAATCTTAGCAGTTCATAGCAGATAACCTAGTTACTTATTCATATTTTTAAAAATATAATAGGAGCTGCCATGCTTCTCCCAACCGATGAACTGTTGTCTTCAACAATTCTGCCTAATCTTCAAGACCATTCTTTATTAGGAAACAAATCAGTAACTTTCACAACTTTACCTCCTCAATCCATAACAATGTCTTAGTAAATCTGGGTTGAAAATCCTTATTTTGTGCAGGTCCATTCTTTCTGTCTCACTAGAAAAACCCTTTTCCAGATTCTTTCTTCTCCCACAATCTTATTTTTCCAAATCATCTTCTTTAACCCATGCATTTTTTCTCCCCTCATGATAGTTATGGTGGTAAGGTATCATCCCTCGAAGATGGAGGATTTTTCTTTTTCTATGTCAACTATCCTTTCATGGACTACAACTAATTTCCAACTATCTCTTGACAATTGAGAGCCCAACTTCTCACATGGTGGCTCCTCTTATATTATCAAAAAAAAAGAAAGTAAAAATAACATAATTTTATTAGTAACAATAAATATTTACATATCTCATAATTAAAATGTTCCACTTTACCTATTAGACTCATGACCATCATCCGTACTCATGAAAATAAAATTATAAAATTCTAATAGGAAATAATTTTGTCAAGGGCACTACATCAGACCTAGATGCTTCTGACATCAATGAGTCATTACCTTCTCGATCAATGAAACATGGTAAAAGACAAGCTACAAGCAAAATTTGTTCAATAGATACTCTATTTTCATCTTTGTAGGTGTCCTTAAACTAGGAGCACAAAAGCAATGTCTGCAAATGAAGTGGCTAGTGAAAAATCAAGTTTTTGTTATCCCCCATATAGTGTTTATACCTTATCACCGATTTTCCATCCAGTGAAGGTACTTGTTGTTTTCATCACTTTCTTCTAACCACAGGGAACGAATTTTAACCCTCCACTCTTTTGATCCAAGATGATTATCTTCCTCTTTTATTCAAGATTTTGGATCCTTTCTTTAAGCTACAGAGGAGGCTCCACTAAGGTGTGCTACTCATGGAGAAGGGTTAGTGATGATTATATATCCACTATGTATTTTGAATCACCCTCCTTTTTTTTCCCAAGATGTTATGATGCCATTTGAATTTTTCAAGTTCCTCTTGAACTGTATTGTTAGGGATTCATGTAAACTAGAGCTGTAAGGAATCCAATTTTGTTTTAATAACCATATCAAAGGAGATTCTTCAAGTCAATGCACATTTAGTTTAAAGGAATGGGAGGCTTTGCTGAAAAAGGTTCAATATATATTAGAATGGGAACATGATCTGAATTTCCCCATATCGAATTCCACTAACAATTTTTTAAGCTAATATCCAACAAAGAATTAGACATAAGATAATGGCCTAACCTTTTTACAATCTTGGTATATCCATATCTGTTATTTGTATAGGAAGGCATCAATTTTCAAGGAAGGATATTACAAACCTTCATTTTCTCAAAGAGGGTGACGAAAAAATTATCCAATGGGTCCAATTTTTCCATAGGCCCCCAAATTTAAGAGTTTCCCAAGGTGAGATTTAAATTTTCACCTATAAACACACAACCCTGATAAAAAAGTGGAAGGAAAGAAAAATATTTCTAGAATTTTTTTCTCTCAACATATGGTCCATATATATTTACGTTAACGAAATATTTATCGAGATACATCGAGAAGAAGAACCGACGTAGTCCCAAATAAACTAACTAGGATGTGGAAAGACATATATGTTGAACTAGTCAACTTGAAAAAAGATCCCTAGACCTGCCAATGGCATCCAATGCTATGAATTATCACTCAAGTAACACTAATTTTGACAACTATATAGCTTTGTCTCCATTCAACATAGTCTCTTGGAGGAAAGGAACCTAAGGAGAGAGAGAATTAATGAGTCTTTTGATAGCCTATTTTTTTGAGGGGTTGGAAAGATCCCTATAATTTAGAGAGAGTACTTTCATTTAGAATTAGAAGGAAGGCTTGTTGCTCTAAGCGCACTTAATATATTAATTTCTTTCCTGGACTAAATTTCATCCAATTCCTATTTTTGAGCTTTTAGCAACAACAATTTCCTATCCCTTATGGATTTCGACCAATAATAACTAAGAAAAACCCCCAAACCTCCTACTTCATCTAAGGGTAGGACATCAAAAGAGTCTAAAGATTGAGGAGAGGAAAAATTATTAGAGGAATGATGATTATAAGGGGGGGGAGGGGGGCTAACATGAGGAGGAAGAGGAGTAGAGGCAAGGGAGAGGAGTGAGCAGTTGGCTAGGTAATCAGAAGAGGAAGGAGAAGGAGAATAAGGGGGAATGAATAACAATGGATCCATACACGGTGAAGTGAAACCAAAAATAGGTTTTATCAACTTAGAAACAAGAGGATGAAGAAACTAAAGTGCCATCCATAATAGAACTAGAACACAAAGTAGATAGAAGTAAGGAGGTGACTCTTGGCATATGTGAGGATGATTAGCCCTCCAAACAGGGAACTATAGAAGTAGACACACAAATGAGCTAGTTTGAGACACTTGCAGAACAATAGGGTTAGCTTGTCCTAGATTGATGACACCTTAAGTTGAATAGAAAGAAGAGGATCTAGTGACGAAGTAGTGTCCACCATAAGAGCTCAATTTTCCAGAGGGTTTCCACTGTGGCATGACATGTAGGAGGTTGTAGTAGAGATACAGAGAAGAGTGAATCCTTCCAAACCTAGTTTTTGGAGGATTTACCAAAAGGGAAACCCTTGCTGAGATGACCATATGTTTGACAATGTACACATTTGAAGGGGATTCCTTCATAATTGAGGCTCTAATGGTGTATGGTGTTCCCTATACTAACGATATAAAGTTTGGGAGTCTTACCTTGATATTTAAGCCACCTAGAATGTGAGCTAACCCCATGTATCCATTCTGGTAGAAAGAGAGTTCATAGTCATAATAAAACCCAATTGTGTTGCAAACCTCCTTAAAAACATCCTTCAACCAGAAAATGAGTAGTCTACGAAGTCAAACCCAAATTGGAATAATGTCCATTTTTTCAAATTGTGTGTAACACCCGCCTCCCACATCCACCCAAATTATCGTGCAAACTAGGGTAAACATGAGACGAGAGGCTACTATGATCAGATTCGACCTCCTAGGTGACTTTAAGGAAGTGGAATCGATAGAACATCACATACAATCATCCAATATCATCAATATAACCCTCAGGAGACAAGTCTGCCACTTAGATAGCCTGTCCCTAGGTACCCCTGTTGTTTTGTACAATTTAAGGCTTAGTTGCTCTCATGATATGGGCAAGGGAGTGACTAGAGACCTAAAGTCACTCTCATAGGCCTGCCTACCAATGAATGTGGTCCAAAATTTCCATTTTTGTGCCAGTGACTCCGAGATTTGAGCCACTTTTTCAGGCCCAGAGCCTAGGCCACTACCCAGAATGGAATGAAAGCTCATAATTAAGTAAAGTATAGGTAAACAATGATGCAAAATTAAATAGTTTATTAAGGCCTTAACCATACCCCTACTAGCCATGGCAAGCATTTCATCAAGCATATCAACGACATGTAACCTACAAGTGTAAACAACAGAGTTAAGTTTAGGGATCTCTTACTTATCTGAGAATCGCCATGAACCATTGTTTCCTCATGTCATTTTATGCCTTATCACTTATTAGGTCATATATACAACATTTATTCAAATACAAGTAAAAACATGTTAAGGGCCTAACATAGTTGCTGCCACAAAATGAACATATAACCAACATAATAGGAATAAAATTACAATAATCATATCAACCATCAAAATCCATATATACACCAATACATTTACACATGAAAATAAATGGAATGGATTTATCATTAATCAATGCAATGAACCAATTGGAGATAGGACTACCATGTTCCACCCAACCATAAAATGTCTAAGCAAAACCTCTCTTTAGCCATTCACCCACGTGCCATATTCTAAGCATGAAAGTGGGACTTGAAACAAAAGAACTCAACTAGGGCATACTGAGGCTAAACCACCTCACCATCTTTAATAGAAACTAGGCTTTACCATAATCCATCTCGGATCACTAGGCCAACACAATGACGCAGGAAAACCCGCGTATACCCATAGTATGTATATGAAATGCAAAATCTGTTTTGCCCCATGAATTTCAGACTCTCTGCCGAGTCAAATCTTTATCAATTAAGGTTTAAGGCCCCTTATGTAAAATCCCATGTGGAACCATTTGTAATTAACCACAGTCTGTCCCTTAATCCATCCTTTCCATCGGGGCTATATACTCTCCATTCATTAAATCTTTTAATCAATCCTTAATTAATCCTTATGCCCGCACATATATCCAAACCCCACTCTATAACTTTGATTATACACGGACTTACCCATAAAACCTTTTATCGGTGCTTTATTTCTATTATAATTATTTTATAATAGAAGTCTTTCACAAAGCATACGTAACTTACCTTTTCCGCATTTCCTTTGCCTTTGCACGTTTACTGATGCATGCCTTTATCGCTATTGCAAGATTCAAGACTCTTAAGAACCTGCCTTCAGAACTCCCAGTCTGCAGGATGCGATCACACTATCCACCATACCACGACTTTTATAAATTTCTCCAATTCTCTATCTTTATCGCATTCATTCCCACCATTGGTTTTACTCATCAGATCCATCAGTTGTCCTGTTTCGCGAGTCACACCAACATGCATTCCTCCTTTCGCATTCGATATGCGATAAACTACAACTGGACTCCAAATATAATAAAACTGTGTCCATTACCTTCTCGGGTCTGCTCTGTATCGCACATCGCAAAACTTCTCGGCCCGCTCAGCATCGCTCATCGCAATACCGCATATCACAGTTGTTAAGGCCAAGGTACATCCACCATGAATATTGAGATGTGAACTAATAACCGATCGTATCAGACATAACACGTCGCACATTGCACTTTCTTGAAGCCCTAGGTTCATTCACTCTCCAAGGAAATATTGCGATGCAGGATTTACCAGTGATCCTCTACCATTGTTTATAGCACTTGATCCAACAGTCAGCAATGATATCGCTCATCGCAAATTGCAAATCGCTTAAGGTCGGGGTTTACTTATTCCTGAGATATGTTGCAATGCGATTCCAATTGTTTCATTCTATGCGACTTAATCCCATCCGTTGATCGTAAAGATGCAACGACTCCTATGCACCAACACTTCATTCCTTCATCTGTCACTTTACTTGGGTTTTAAGCCATTCCTTCAATGTTTTATGTGGTTTTGGTTTACTTCAGGTTCTCATCCTTCCGCTATTCTGCTGCGCAACTCCCTCCTGAGCTTAACTCCTCGTGCTTCTTTAATCACTGTCCCTCCAGAGCTTTTACTTCGATCCTTTAATCAGTTTTAATGATCCCTTACAATACTCCATGTTATTCTTCTTTCTCCGTGTTATGCCAAACTCCGCATGCAACCTCTGTTACACAGAACTACTCTAGTTCACACACAGATTATAATTGAATTACCCCACACACACACACAAACTCATAATTGAGTTGTTTGTATTAATAAACAAGTATTTACATAAGAATCTCTCTCTCTTTGGCCTAATCTTCAATGTCAGTGGTCTTTGTTTCACAATCTGCCTATAGGCTTACAGTCACACTCTAACTATCCAACCAGCTAATTATCTAACCTCTGGCTATGCATTTTAGGCTTACGTTTATACAAAAGGATTCTACAACCAATTCCTAGTTTAGATCCATATCATTCTCAACAAAATCCTAAAATCTCTTCCTTATCTCTAAGGATCCTCTCTAATCCACAAAATCATGAACTAACTCCTAATCCAAGATTTACAATTAATTCACAAATCCCTCAATCTCTCAACTATCCTAAACTTCTCATGTTCTCCTACATTCAAGAACATTTACAAATATGTCTCACAATATTCAATTAAATCCTATTCTCATTAAAATCACTCAAAAGCCTAAATAATTACATTAATTCAATACTTAGGAAACCAACTTCCTTAAAACACAAGACCCCCTATGTCTACTAAAATACAATGATATTATTGGGCTGAATGCTCCTACATCACACAATGAACACATCATAACCGACTTTACTGTGATCTCCACCTGATCACTAGGCCAAACAAGAATGGATGCCACCGGATTTCTCCACCTACACTGTGAGGAATTTTCCTATCTCCTAGTCTCTTAGGCTTTACCGCAATCCAACCATGGATCACTAGGCCCTAAATCGAGACCCACTCTCCAAGATTTACCGCATGTCCCAAACCCAGGATTACTAGGCCCAACAAAGAGAAAACCACCTCTAGGATTTACCGTATATCCTTCCATTCATCGGCGAGGATTCCAAGGCCATCCGAGGCAACAAAAAATTCGGCTTCACTGCAACCCACATTCTAGTTCAGGGGTTACTAGGCCATGTGTTCTACCATTTCGGATATCCACCTCACTCAGCTTCGAATCCATCCAACAATCCAGCTCAACCAAACATGAGAACCCCCATCACACCATGGCTATCCGGAAATGGCAAGGCTAAGCTGAAAAACATTGTCACACCTAGAAAAACCCATGCCATGTTAGAAAAGAACCACATGCAATGCCATGCATGCCAAATCTAGCAAGGAAAATACACATGCAAGTCGATATGTGCAATGTAGCCTGTTGTAGCTTCTTGATCTTGTGTTTCCCTTCTTAATCCTTGCTTCCTCTTGCCTTCTTTTCCTTTCTTTCTCCAATGCCAAAGAACTCCAAGAAAAATCTAAGTGTCCAAGAGTATGAGGGAGAGAGATAATAATGAGAGAGCTCCAAAGCTAAACTAACCAAGCCTTCCCCAATGATCCTCAGAAGCCTTTTTATTAATGAAGCCTCTATTTCCTTCATTTTCCATTATTTTCCTTCATTTGCCTCCTCACATGCAACTTGTGACCTTTCACCTTCCTTTTCTCCTAATTTCCATTATTTTGATAAATAAATGTGCCAATTTTTTTTTTTTTCCTCTTTAATGCCATAGTCATTACCTTTGCCAATTTCCTTCGCCATAAACAACCAAATGAACACCCCCACTAGGATGTCCCACCCAACATTCAACTTGGAACACGTGTCCCATCATCCGTGGTAGTTATATATTTTTACATGGAATTGTCACTAAGGCTGTTAAATTGTGCATCAAATTTAATCAACCATTGTTTGGTGAAAAGTCCATGAGTGCCCCAAAACTATCGACTAGCTAAATTTTTTTGAGCATCTTCCTTAGAATTCATGATCTAGCCCATCCAACCCTTAGCTAAGATCTTGTATTTTGGGGCATAATGCGACAACTGGAAAAAGTTATATTCTATCCATTTCCTCATAATTGCCATAAACATAGGTTTGCTACAAAAACATCCCACCATGGTTGATATTTCCAACATGTAGATATCAATTATTTGAATTTTCTTCCCAAGAACCAGCTCAAGTTCCTCTAACTTTCATTTAACACATTATTTTCTTTGTTTATTGGGGGACCGACTGTAGGCATTGGTTTTATGGGAGACTGAGGCTTCAAACCACCTCCACTAAATATTTTCAGTGTTAGAAAGATGTCTATGAAACTAGTAAGCAGTTGGAAAGGAAAACAACTAGCAGTTAAGTCCAAGGAAGGAAACCCAAAATGCATAAACAAGGATCCCAAATTTGGAAAGTCTAGTAGGTAATGTGGTGATGAAGTTGCACTTAGATGAATGAAAGGTGGATAGGATGATTGGGTAGGTGCTAAAGATGAAGACATTGAAGAGGGTGCATAAGGAAAATCGTCAACGATCATGACTAGTAGTGGACCTCCACTCAAGACTTTCTACACCATGATTACCTTTGATCTTGTTGTTGACCAAGTTTTACGTTTTATTTATGATGACAATTGGGGAGCCTGTGATGATGAGAGAATGAGATAGGCTGGAGCAATGTCCTTTTCATAAATCCCAAAGTAAGTGTCTACTAAGGCCGAGGAATTGCCTGAACGAACAAAAGTGGCCAGAATCCGGGCAAAATGATGTCAAAAGATCTTGCACCAACAGTGTTTGAATGATGTTTTTATGGTGGAAATGGATTTAGCACCATCAAAAACCTCTGGGGAACCCAAAACCTTGAATTTTGACAGTTGTAACCTAAAATTAACAAAATCCCTGTCCGATTTTATCAAAATCTTGCCGAAATTTCCACGATTTTCAGGGCAAAAAAGTAGTCTAGTTAGACCACAACAAGTCCAAATGGAAACGCCTTTAAGTGGGTTGTCAAAGTAATATCGTTGATCAAAGTACATGGTTTTAATTAGAGTGCCGAGAGAGAGTGATGCAAAAAGGTCTATACCTTGCTGCAGGCCTTTCAACACTGTAAACCTAACCGTGGAATACCTCTGCTGCTCATAGACAGTCAAAGGCCTCTATCTAACCTCTGGTCTGCCCTCCAAGCCTCCTATTTATTTGCGCAATTTTCATTGGGGTCCAGTGCAGCCACTTGTGTGAATTGGCCTCTTCACACACTCACTAACCTCTGATCCAACTACGCAGTCTTGAAGGAGATAAATCCTTCTCATGGATGACCTTCCTTTATAGGAAAAATATTATCCAATTGATAGTACATTGTCCCTTCTTTGATCTCAATTGGGTCTCTGTCTGAACTGATATGCATGAGTTATTCATGAGAGAATCTTTAGTTATCTGAAGTGCAGCAGTTGTATGCTAGCATGCATTAACTAACTGAACTTACTTAATTTAAAAAAACTGTTTAAATCAAATATAACTGGACTTGACTCAGTTAACTAAGCCAACTAATTACTA